>BQNB010093722.1:5029-26291 GCA_026074375.1 Tanacetum coccineum
TTTAATTTATCAATTGCAACACTTTGTGTTGTTTTCTTGCACATAGTTGCAACACTTTTTAATGATTTGTAACACTTTTTTACGCAATACAAATGCTCATGTCATCATCGTAGTAATAAAATTCCATCAATAATAAGAATATTAATGTATATTGGGCACTAACATAAAATGTCTCGTCTACAACAAAAGTAGTTATTATAACTATATAATGAAAACTGGAAATCGGTTTGTGTGCATATTAATAACCCCCTTGGGTCGACCCGGTTAACCTGACGCGCCCTTTATTTTAATTTTTTTGCTTAATTGACTTTGGTGTAGCAATTCATATCTGCACTTTCCTGAAGGGAGAAAAGTGCATTTTCGGGTCTTAATTGATTTTGGTGCTACGGTTTCGACTTTGAAAAGGAGATAACACGTGTAATTTGGTCTAAATTCAAACAAAACTGGAATGCTTCCTAAGTGAGACGATGTTGATTATATCATCCCTCCCTCAAGAACTGTGCATTAATTCTTATCAGTCTCAGGGTGTCTGTTTGGGAAGGAGCTGAAGATTTCAAAAGTATGTTCGTCTACAAGCTGAAGAAACAAATTCGAAGTATTCACGTAGATCGTCGAAGATATTCTCAAGGAATACTGGACTTTATTTTTATCATTTTTCTTTATTTTTGCTTGTAGGGAACATTGTAACCAATTCACGTATGACTCCATCTAGGAGGGAGATTGTTAGCCTCATTTTTTAGTGAAGTTGGCGTCTTACACGTGAATTAGACTAGTCTTGGACACTGCATGTCACGCAGGGGTCATTTATGTAAACTAGGAATAGTTTGCTTTTTCTTTTAGTATAAATACCCCCCCCCCCTCCCATGGCTCTCTATGAGGGGTGGTAGATGTTCACTTGTATTTTTCTCTTTTCTATTCTAATCTAACCTTTCTTTTTTGTGTTCATCTTACCCTCTCTTTACTTTCTCTCACTAAAATAACAATGGTTCATCTTTCGTTCTTTCTATCTCCATAACGAAGATGACTTGTATTAGTGATGAAGACTTGGATATCTAGTTGCTTTTGTGATTCTTTCTACATATACCCACAAAGTAGCTATCACTTTAAGGAGTTACATTGTAGTACTCAGTGTCTCACGTCGTTGAGGAGATTTCAAGTGGTGACCCCCCCCCTCTCCCCCCCTCCCCCCCGGCCCACCCCCCCCCCCCGCCCCCCCACCCCCCCAAAGGTGTTTTCGATCCTTCCTGAACTCCTTCCCCGATTCTCGATTTCGATTCTCCTTTCAATGGTACAAGATCATAACACGGGGGGAGATTTGTATTTGTGTTTGTTGTCGTCATGATCTCAGTTTTTTATGGCTTGTTTTTGCTTATTTTTGTGGGTGTTTTGTCCTCAAAAAGCCACAGCTGTCTTCTGGATTTTTTTTGATTTTTTTTTTTTTTGTGTGTGTTTCATCGTGGTTTATGGGCTCATTAAATGCTTATTTACTGCTTATTTTTGTGTTTTTTTAAGAAAAGTCATGACATAAGTCTTTTGGCAACAAAAGTTCATATCATCCTAGTGTCTTATCAGTTTTATTGTACATCAAAAGGAGGTTGAGCTTATTGGTGGTTTATTGCTTATTACGAGCCCAAATAAGAAGCCTTTTATAGGTCCTGGCTAAATTACATTTTTGGCTTTTTTTCGTGGTCATTTTAGCTCACTAAAATGCTTATTCGAGATCTTAATTAATTTGCATGTCTCCCATTTATGAGTCACAAATAGATAAAGCAACAAGAAAAGTGAAAAAGCGAAGCAACAATGAAGACAATGACGGTTTTGTTGTTTTGGGTATCAAGACAAAGAAGAGGACAATGTACGGTTTTTGTTTTCTTGCAACCGAAATCTACCACCGATCTATCAAGCCTTTTGCAACTGATCTATTAAGAAAGAAGTTAGAACCGATCTATCAATAGCTAGTGAGAACCGATCTACTCGAGCTAGCTTCAAGCGATCTACTCACTAGTCTGAACCGATCTACTGCTTTTGTTTGTCAACCGATCTACTATTTTTGTTTGTCAACTGGTCTACTACTTTTGTTTGATAACCGATCTAGTCTTCATTTGAGAATCGATCTATTGTTAAGCCTAAACCCAAACCGAGTCAACTCGGTATTTCCCTGGTCAACTCATATGAGTCTACGGTCAAACAGAAAAGACAAAAAGAAAAGGAACAGACTCGTTAAATCCTAATCAAAATCAATTGACAACATCCATAGCCAACATCAAATCCTTTCGTCACATTTCTTTAACCAACAACTCCAAAACTAAATCTTATCCCATCCCCTCAAACTCACAGACTCGAAACGTAAGGAAAAAAATATGATCTCAGGTTTATTGTTTTGTGGTTTTAAATTAATATGAATGACCTTTAAAGATCAAATACCACGAAAGCAAAACATCATCATAGATCTATGTGTCGGCATAACCTCTTTTCTATATACAAAATTAAAGAAGAGTCATAACAACTTTGTTACACTCTTTCTTTGTTTCGAATGACTCAACGAAAATCAAAAACATCCAAAACCTACCTGAGATCTTTTAAAAGACCTTGAAGAACAATGATTTCCAAAGAAGTGTTGAGGGTTGTATTTATTTTCGTGCCTGTAAAGGGATGTGGGTTTATAATTTAAGCTTGAGCAGCTCTTGTGATGGAGAAGTTTTGACTGTAAATAGATGGAGATGCATTCTCTTTGGAGAGATAAGGAGATGGGGGGCGTTGGTATAAAATTAGGGTTGAGATCAATTAGGGTAATAGTCTAATTTATACCACTAATTTAGGGTTGTGTGATGGACTCGGGTATTACCAAAAGTGATGGGCTGAGATTTGATTATAGACTGGCTCGGGTATACATTGTTTGAGTTTGTGGTGACATACAAGGATGTTGGGCTTTAGTTTTTTCTCATATATTTTGGGTCGATTGTGGTGATAATTGTTGGGCCTTTTATCACATAAACAAAAATGATTATAGTAAATACATTCACATGCTCAGTTATGATTTAGTGGGCTGAAAATGTGTATGGTTTATCTATTTTTGGTTTAAGTTATCGGATTAAGCCGGGTATTACAACAACTTCATGTCGGATAAAATGTAAGTGTGACCGAGTTTTATCACTTGGACGGGCCGTGTTAATGGTATATTTTGTGAGCCCGATATCCGTTAATAATCCTAACAACAACAAATTTCACGAACAACAACACAACAAACATAATACATTACACTAAAAATGATCCTTATTAAAATTCACCTTCATTCATAACGGCTAGTATTGAACTTTAATGACTACGGAGTTCTTGTCTGATGTTACTTATTTAGGATTGAAGTAGACTTTCACGGGGAGTGTACTTATTTCATCTTTGGTTCTTTCTACCTCCTCCGTGAGGATGACTTGTTCGGGCATATACGGTTTGTGATGAAGACTTGAATATCTAGTTGCTTTTGTAATTCTTCCTCTCTATACCCACAAAGTAACTATCACTTTAAGGAGTTACATTGTAGTACTCAGTGTCTTACGTAGTTGAGGAGTTTTTCAAGAGGTATTGTATTTTTTATATACTTTTGGGTAAATATATGGTACTTAGAGATTTGCCTCTGCACCGTTCTTCGTCACGCGGATAGTACAAGATTAAGTCACAAGCTTGGGATTGGTTCTCATTCTCGGGTTCATTTCATCTGGTGGTCTCCATCAGTGGTCATTAGTATTAGCCTACAAAATAGATAAGGGGATTCAAATCGGGTTGATCAAGAAAGGTTTGTAAAGAGATTACTGACATCTTCTCACAGACTATTTCTTATGCAATCATGGGCTATGAAGCTAAGTAAGCTATTACAGTTGGCATATGATGTACACATGTGTAGGATGATTCCTCAGTTAGTCATCATCCTGGAGGGGGAAATGTGTACATCCGGTACTTAGTTGTTTTTTATGTTACCGTTTTGATGTTACCGTTTTGACTACATAGTGGGATAAATTACTTTCACTCAGGACTTAGATGACTTTGATGGAACAATTTAAATGGGTACATTCGAGACTTAATTGACTTTGGTGTTACCATTTTGACTAGATAGAGGGATAAATTGCATACACTCGGGACTTAGTTGACTTTGGTGTAGCAAGTCTTACCATGTCTTTCTAGAAGGGAGAAAAGTGCTTTTTTGGGTCTTAATTGATTTTGGTTCTACGTTTTCGACTTCAGAAAAGGGATAAAGTGTATACTTTGGCCTGAACTCAATCAAAACTGGAATGCTTCCTAAGTGAGACGATGTTGATGATATCATCCCTCCCTTAAGAACGGTGTATTAATTCTTATCAGTCTCAGGGGTGTCTGTTTGGGAGGGAGCTGAAGATTACATCAGTATGTTCGTCTACAAGCTGAAGAAATAAAGATGGAGTATTCAAGCAGATCGTCGAAGATATTCTCAAGGAATACTAGACTTCATTCTTATCATTTTTCTTTATTTTGCTTGTAGGTAACATTGTAACCAATTCACGTGTGATGCCATCTTGGAGGGAGATTGTTAGCCTCACTTTTTAGTGAAGCTGGCATCTTACACGTGAATTGGACTTGTCTTGGACATTGCGTGTCACGCAGGGGTCATTTATGTAAACTATGAATAGTTTGCTTTTTCTTTTAGTATAAATACCCCTCATGGCTCTCCATGAGGGGTGATGGATGTTCATTTTTCTCATTTTTCCTTCAATCTAATATTCCTTCTTTGTGTTCATCTCACCCTCTCTCTACTTTCTCTTACTAGAAAACATAATGCTTATTCTTTTGTTCTTTGATCATCCCCGACCCCTCGAATAGGTGAATCACTAGTCTTGCAATTAAGGGTTTTGCTTGCAAAATAGATGGGTGAAAGTTTACCAGTCTTTTGACCTAAGACTGCTCCAACTACGAAATCACTTGCATCAGACATAAGCTCAAATGGAAGATTCCAATTTGGGCTAACGATCACATATAACATGTGAGTTTTTCTTTTAATGAATTGAATGCTTTGTTACATTCATCATTGACCTCGAATGGAGTATCTTTTTCAAGCAACTTAGTTAGAGGACGAGAAATTTTGAGAAGTCTTTAATGAAACGTCAGTAAAAACTAGCATGTCCTAGAAAACTTCTAATGCCTTTGACCTTAGTAGGGGTGGAAGCTTAGAGATTACGTCGATCTTGGCTTTGTCAACTTCTAGGCATGCACTGGACACTTTTGTGTTCAAGCATAATTTTTTCTTTAACCATAAAGTGACATTTTTCCCAGTTAAGGACAAGATTTGAATCTTTGCAACGTTGAAGCATTTTATTGAGGTTATTTAGACAGTTATCAAAGGAGTTTCCAAAGACTGAAAAAATCATCCACGAATACTTCCATGGATTCTTCGATCATGTCATGAAAGATAGCTAACATGCACCTTTAGAAAGTAGTTGGAGCATTACATAAATCAAAAGGCATTCGCGTGTAAGCGTATGTTCTGAAGGGGCATGTGAAGGTTGTTTTTTCTTGGTCTATAGGATCGATTGGTATTTAAAAATATCTAGGAAAACCATCGAGGAAATAGAAATATTTATTTCCTGCAAGTCTTTCTAACATTTCTTCCATGAATGGCAAAGGAAAGTGGTCCTTTGTGGTTGCTTCATTAAGTTTACAATAATCGATGCATACATCGTCCCAACCCGTGACGTCTGTTGGCTACTAACAAAGTTCATCTTTTTTCATTTGTGACAAGTATACCACCTTTCTTGGTACACAGTGGATGGGGACTCACCCAAGGGTTAGTCGGCGATTGGATATATAATACCAGTGTCGAGAAGTTTAACGATTTCTTTTTTAACAACTTCTTGCATATTTGGATTTAATCGTCTTTGTTTTTTAACAGCTGGCTTTTTGTCTTCTAGGAGCTGAATTTTATGTTTACAAAAAGACGGACAGATTCCAAGACACAGTTTTGTTGTTTTTCCAATCAAAGCTTGCTGTGTCTTTTTAAAACATAGATGAGCTTATTTTTATTTTGCTCAGGAAGTTGGGATAATATGATTACAAGAAGAAAAGAGGGTTCTTCCAAGAATACATATTCGGTTTTAATTCAAGATTCGAAGGAGGTTCTTCAAGGGATGTCTTGATCTTATAATCGGTGTTAAAGGTGATATTTTCAATTTGCGGTTCTTTTGTGTCGAATTCAAGTAATAGATTCCTTCGAATAATTCATTAGCCATTAATTCTTCAATTCATAAAAAAAAAAAAAAAGATTTTTTTTTTCGAGAATATTTCCCTCGATGAATAAGGATTTCTTTCCCTTCCATCAAAGAAGAGCCCCCCCACCCCCAAAAAAAAAAAAAAAAACCCCCCCCCGAAATCTCTTCTAAGATTTCATCGATAACGTCAATACTGAAACATGTATCATCGTTTGAATAAGAGTGTTTCATTACGACATCAATTGAGAAGGTCATTCGTTCAGTACCAACTCCAAGATTGAGTTGTTTCTGTTTAACTCAAATTACTACATCTGCAGTATGGAGGAAAGGTCTCCCTAAGATTAGAAGAACTTTATTGTCTTCTTCCATTTCGAGAATAACAAAATCCACAGGAAAGGGTAATTTACCGAGCTTCAACGAGCATATAGTTCATTATTCCAATATAGGTGTATGGAATTAAATCGGTCGTGCTAATTCTTACCTTATTTTAGTAGGTTTAAGAGTTTCAAGAGATAATTTAGCATATAGAGAATATGGCATAAGATTAATGCCAGCATCAAGGTCGGCTAAAGCATTGCATGAGAAAGATTTTCTAAAAGTGCAAGGAATAAGGAAACTTCCAGGGTCTCCAAGTTTAGGTGGAAATTTGTTTTGAATCATAGCAAAACTTTCATCGCTAAGGAAAGCGGCTAAAATATGTTCGAGCTTGTGCTTATTTCTTACGAGTTCCTTGAGAAATTTCTCATAGCTTGGCATTTCTGCTAGAACATCGACAAGAGGTACATTGATTCAAATGGCTCGAATCATGTCGAGGAATTTTCCATATTGGGCTTCCATTTTCTCTTTTCTAAGGCGTTGAGGATATGGAATTTTTAGATTGTATGGTTTAGGTATTGGAGTTTCTTTGACTGGTTTTGGAGTTTGAGATTTAGGTTGAGGTGTAGATTCCTCATCTTCATCCTCACTATCAAAGTTGATAGGAGTTGCAGAATCATTTTGTTATCATTTGGGTTGATAGGTGGGTCATACGATTTACCACACTGCGTAAATACGACATTTACATGCTCATATTCGAGTTTTTTTTCTTTTTTTTGTTTTTTTCTTTTTATTTTTTTATTCTTGGGTGGTTGATAAGGTTTGGAAAAAAATTTTGGAAAAGCTACCTTTTGGGATTGGTTAATGTACTAGGAAGAAGATCCACAATGTCGAAGTCAGGAATTGCATTCAGACATAATCTGTCAATTTTAGTCTTCAAGATTTGGATCGAGCTTGATATTTTTTGGGTTTTTGTATTCAAGTTTGGTTTTTGAGATCCCATAAAAGTTATCCTTTGACAAAAGAATTAGTTGAGTGTTGAGCTTTTATAAAGTCGCTTAATTGTTTTTGAAGGTCGGGTTTATCATCAAAATTGGATCGATAGTTCTCTCGATTGTAATTATTTCTTCCATATACAATTTTTTGGGGTCATTTAACCACTTAATCGTTCCTTTTCAGGTATTTCTCATTTGGAAGGCATTTGGAAGAATTACACGTGACTTGGGCTCATTTGGAGAAGAAACGGACAAGACTACGAAACTACACCAACATCTATCAAGAATGTCTCTACAGTGGTTGGAGACGGCGTCACCATATCTCAAGACGGTGTTACAAGTACACGACCCAACCAAATATCTAGAATATTCTATTCATGACAGCGTCACGATTAAAACGCGACACCGTCACAACGTTTTTTCTATATATACAAACATGAATTTAGGGTTTTTAGTGTGTAACTTTAGAATAAAAAGGGGGTACGAACCCTAGTTCGTTTAGCAGCTGTAAGAGACGATTTTAGGGCCTAAAAACCCTATTGTACCTCTTCCAATTCATGTTTTAATCAAGTAAGGTTTACTTAATCATTTAATATGTCTATGTGTTGTTTGATTTATTGTTCTTGCTTTATCTTTAACATAATTGGCTAAACCTCCTATTGTGTTTATTTATGATTGTATGAAACCTAGAATGTAGATCTTAGTGGTGTTGCTTCTTGTGATGGATGTGCACATTAGGTCTTAGAAAACCAGCGTTTGTCTGCATCGCTGTTGATATGTCTAGGGAAATGTGATTGTGTAGAAAGGATACCATCGGGTAATAGTCTTCATACTACCTTGCCCCCTAATATGGTTGATCCACTCTTAATATATTTCACATGCACTTAGTAAACTCCTAGGGGCCGTGTAATAGTCTTTATACTACCTTGCATGTCATCAAATATCCCCAAACTTGAATCCTACTTGTCCTCAAGTAGCCTTTAGAAATTTATGAAAATGTATCCCTAAGGATTTTTCCGTTAAGCATTTATTTGATTAATTCCTAGTACACAAACAAACACCTCACGAAATAGGTAGATGAAAACACTCAGATCACACGACTAATCTATTTGGTAACATGTAACTAATTCACTCAATTGCTCCGTCGTGACGAGTATTCTATCATAGGCTTTGTTGATCCCAATAGAATAGATCCTGCTTAGCTTGTATAAGCCTAAGTTGTATTGAATAAATTCAAAACAACTATGATAGAAACTTTGATTGTGAATATCAAAGACTATGCGGAAATGATACTAAGAAGAATTTCAATGAAATAGTAATGAATAAGATTAATAACAAAAACAGTTTACCAAACTTTCAGCCTCAATATAATACGAACACTCTTAATAGTGTTAGGGTTACAAAACCTTGAATCTATATTGATATCAAAACAAACGATTTCTAGATATCTAATTCTATGCCCTAGGACCTCCTTTTATACACCAAGGAGTCCTAACTGGCTTTCAATATTTTCCTAAGTTATCTTGATCTTCTAAACAAATAACTTATACGTATCTTTTTCAAAAATATCTCATACATATCACATAAGCAATCTTTATCTTTAATCAATCTTTATCCATTAGCAGTTGTAACTTTGTCAGCAGTTATAACTTTGTACCAGAGCATTAACGCTGAACACTAGCAACAGTAACTTATACACCAGCATCATTAACTGTGTATAAGCAGTAGTAACTACTAAGAATATTTTCTTCATTCTTCACCAGCAGTACTAACTTTACTCTAGTAGTACTAACTTTACTCTAGCAGTACTAACATATACTAGCAGTTCTAAGTTACACTAGCAGTACTAAGGTTATACTGGCAGTACTAACTACTTAGCGTATTTTTCACAATCTTTTTGCTAGCAGTAGTAACACAAACCTTTCTTCTTGAGCAGCTCTAACTTTGATAAGAGCAGTAGTAATTCCAAACAGCCTTATGAAGCTTTTAATCCTAATAATCCTCCCGTAAACTTGATATTTATCTTCAAAATCATTAAGTTTCTTCATTAAAAGTCTTCACCATCACCAGGAGGATGCTTTCAAACACTTCCAGGATTCTTGAGCTGTTTTGTGATGAGCTTAAGAAGCTGATAACACATTTCATTCCAATGATTAGCTTGAAGCTTCTTGTTGAGCATGCCTGTGATTGTTGCAGGTGTAAGGGGATACCTTTTCTCTACCAGCATAAAGATATGCATAGATTGCAACCTCAAAAAGTGTACTCCACAATAATCAAATAGCTTCCATGTCAACACTTTTTCATTTTACAGAGTCCTCCATAATGTACTTTCTACATCAGGATCAAACATTGTCATTAGATCCCCCTATAACACTCTCTCATAGCCCTCCTCTGGCCTTGTTGACCCATGCTTAGCTTTCACTAGTTTCCACAGCATTTCCAAATCTTCTTTGTCAAAATTCCTAAGCATATGAATAAAGGTTGAGTACCTTTTAGAACTTCCATCAGCTCTTATAATCTGAATTTGGCTCATTTTTCCTTTTTTAATTATCTTCCAGTCAACAATGCATGGAGGCTTAGTGGCCAAAGGAATAACATCAATTGCTACTTCCTCTTCATCAGGAACAATGTTCATAAGTTCTTTCATCCTAGCTTCTTCCTGATCATCATCCACTTTAGCATCATCTATCTTTTGCTTCTTAGCTACTTCTTGTTCTAGCTCTGTGCCTGCTCTTTTAGTACTATCCTCTACTCTCTTTTCACTACCTTCAACCAACTCTATTTTGTAGTCAACAAAAGTGTTAACTCTTTTGAAATCTTTTTTAAACATGTCCTTGATAACCTCAAACATGAAGCCCTTTAACTGTTTCAAAGTGTATCCTTCTATGTTTTTCAGATAGTTATATTATAACTTTCTTTGTTAAGCTTGAGTTGGTGGTTTGTTCCTCTTTTCTCTTGCTCTCATTTCTGCAAAGTGTTTCTTTCTAGCTTCTAAGAGTTGTACAAACAACTTTGACTTTTCTTCAATACTCAACTACTCTTGTTCTTCTGCTTGTAATTATTGAGCCATTTGATAGTCAGCATCCATCATTACTTGTGTGTTATCCTATGATTCAATTAAAGCTATGTTGGCTTCTTCTTTCTTTTATCTCATAAGCCTTTCTTCTTCTTCCAATTCAGCTTGTAATTGAGCTTGAAGATTTAGAACAACCTGTTGATCGTACATAATCTGATCCTTCTTCTTCAAAAGCTTCTCAGACTCAATCATTTTTGCCTTGTCTTTGTCTTGTGAAGGTTTTGATGCAACTGGTGTTGTTGTTGTAGTTGTTGTTGTAAATTCGCTTGGCTCTTGAATCATAACCCCTCTAACTTTGGGTTTTGCATCTTTGATCTCTATTAAAGTCTGAGCCAGGGTGAATTCTTCAACAATTGTTGTTGTAGCACTTTCAGTAGTAACTTCAACAGTACTAACTACCTTTTTAACCTTAACTTCCTGCTCATCTAAAACACTTGTATCAAACATTAGGTTATTATCATTCCTCCCCTGAGTCTCATCAATCAATGTAACCTCTGCATCAGCATCAATATTAGCTATTTTCCTCCACTGTTTGGATGCATCCTCCAGATGACCCAAACTAGCTTCATCAGAGGATTCTACCCTTCTAGCTCAACCAACCTTCCTTAACCTTTTGAGCCCTGGAGTTCTTGACTTATTCCTCCTCTCTAGCTTCTTGACCTTCTTTTGTAGACTTGTAATTTCACTATCTTAAGCAGTCTTGGCCTTCTCCAAATCAAGAACCTTCTTTTGTAAGTTGGTACATAAATCCATCAATTCAGTAAGTTTCAGTCTATCCTCACCACTGAGTAGTGGATCATTGGAAGTTGTAGGTACATTTTCATCTGGTACATTGTCAGTAGAACCACTAGGCTGAGGAACCTCAGTGTTCTTTTTCTTGGACTTCCTACTTTTTTGCTTCCTTTGAGTTTGGGATGATGATGGTTGAGTAATAATGGGTGTGTGATGGGGATTAGTTGGTATTTCTGAACCTTCACCTATTTCTTCATGAGCT
Organism: Tanacetum coccineum; assembly: GCA_026074375.1. Classification (NCBI taxonomy): domain Eukaryota; kingdom Viridiplantae; phylum Streptophyta; class Magnoliopsida; order Asterales; family Asteraceae; genus Tanacetum; species Tanacetum coccineum. Next base: position 16,640 of record BQNB010093722.1, read on the forward strand.
TGAACCATCATAGTTTGAAATAAAGGAGTAACTCTTACAGAAAAACCTTTCCCTTCCCTCTTCATGTTCCCAAATATCTTCTTAGTATGAGAGGGGGTAACATAAATCCTTTTATGATGTGACATATCCCCAACTTGTTTATTCACAATACGGATCTTGGATACATCTATAATTTTACCATACTATCCACATTCTTCACCATATTATCAAAGATATACTTGGAAAAGTTGAATTTTTGGTTTGTGGCTAAGCAAATAATTGTAGAGGCCATAGTGCTACTAAATTCATTCCATGCAGTAGTCTTAGCACTTAGGCATTGCAAAATTGTATGAATTAAAAACTTCCATTGAGGAGAAAAGAATGCCTTGTAAAATGTAAGCTTCTGAGAAAGTTTTTCATACCCCATGAGTGTAAGTTGTTCAAAAATTGCAGCATTTGGCAGACAATCAACACCATTAGCATCTTCCAGTTGAAGATCTCTCCTTATTATGGATTCAGTTATAATCACCTTCTTCTTATCCACTAGGGCTTGCAATTGTACTTCCCCATTAACCGTTTTTGCTTTGACAGTATCCCAGAACTGTTTAATACATGAACAATAGATTGTAGGATTGACGGTTAAAGCATATTTGATAGGGTTTGCATTCAGAAAATCAACTATCTCCTCAAACCCTTCACTTTCAGTGGGTTTCTCCAAAAACGCAACTAAATTGTGAGTATCAGCAAACTTTAGATCCGACATTGTGTTGGGTTTTGATGAAGAATGATGAAATTGAGTTAGGGTTTATGATTAGAGAGTATATGAAAGATTAAAATCGATTGAATGAATGATTGCAACCCTTAATTGAAGTATTTATGAAAATACCCTCAACAGCATTAACGTTCACCAGCAGTAGTAAGTTATGCCTAGCAGCATTAACTTTTCAACTGGCAGTAGTAAGTAACCCAACAATAGTAACTCAGTAGTAAATTAAGCCTAGCAGCATTAACTTACAACCAGCAGTAGTAAGTTATGCCTAGCAGTATTAACTTTGAATCACCAGCATTAACTCTAATTCCTTTCTAATCAGGATTGCCATCATCAAATTAATATTTTAACTTACAAATTCTCTCTGTATGTTTTTGATTTCTCTCAATTCTTTTAGCTTACAATTCTCTCTGTCTATTTTTATTTCACACATCTCTCTTTCTTTTTTTCAGCTCACTATTTCTCTCAATTCTTTTTCTCACCAATTCACTCTATCTGTTTTTATTTTCACATATCTCTCTTTCTGTTTTTATTCTCACTTATTCTCTCAATTCTCACAGTATTAATTATACCAGCAGTAGTAAGTATAACTAACAGTATTAACTCAGCAGTATTAAGTATAACTAGCAGCACTAATTATACTTAACAGCAAAAACTTGAAGTTACCAGCACTAACTCTAATTTCCATCCTTAGCAGCTTTTGCATTCCATTCCAATTTTCATTTGTGTATAATCCGCTGCATATTAACATAATTAACCTCCCCTCAATCAATACTTCAGAGGTTAAGCATTCCAATACTTGCAATCAGATATTGAAATCTGCTAACATCAAATGCTTTTGTGAGCAAATCTGCAACATTCTGATCCGTGTGAATCTTGATCATCTGGATAAGCTTCTTCTCATTGGAATCTCTGATAAAGTGGTGCCTAATCTCAATGTGCTTTGTTTTCGAATGAAAAACAGGGTTCTTCACTATGCAGATTGTACTCTTATTATCAATATGAATTTTAGTCTGCATAAAGTTATATCCATAATCTAGCAATTCATTTTGGATCCAAAGCACCTGTCTACAACAATTAGAAGCATCTATATACTTAGCTTCAGTTGTGGAATTAGCAACCATAGTCTACTTCTTGCATTGCCATGAGATCAATCTACACCCTAGAAATTTACAACCTCCTATTGTGGATTTCCTATCTAAACTTGCTCCAGCATAATCACTATTAGTATATGATACCAAATCAAGGGAGAATCTTTTGGATACCAAAGGCCCAATTTAGGTTGACCTTTTAAGTATCTAAAAATCCTTTTCACAACATGAAGACGTAAAACTTTTGGATTGACTTAGTATCTTGCACAGGAACACACTACAAACATAATATCAGGTCTTGAAGAAGTAAGATACATCAGTGATCCAATCATAGATCTATATAAGTGTTCTTCTACATATTCACCACCTGCATCTTTAAGCAAAGGCTTTTGTGTTTCCATAGGTGTGCTTGCTGTCTTGACATCAGTAAAACTAAATTTCTTCAAAATCTCAGTCACATACTTGTCTTGACTTATAAAAATCTCATCTTCCTTTTGCTTCACTTGCAGTCCTAGGAAGAATGTGAGTTTACCCACATAGCTCATTTTAAACATCTTATGCATCATCTTCTCAAACTTAATGTATAATGAATTCTTTGTAGAACCAAAAATGATATCATCCACATACACTTAAACTAACAGAATATCACTTTTGACTCTTCTGATAAACAAGGTCTTGTCTATCTTTCCTCTTTGAAACCTATGGTCCAACAAATAAGTTGACAAGGTTTCATACCAAGCTCTGGGAGCTTGATGCAATCCATAAAGTGCCTTTTCTACTTTGTATACTCTATTAGGGAAGTCTGGATCTTCAAATCCTAGTGGTTGACAAACATAGACTTCCTCTTCAATCTTACCATACAGAAAAACACTCTTGACATCCATCTGGTACATCATAAAGTCTTTAAATGAGGCATAGGCTAAGAATAGCGTAATTGCTTTAATTCTGGCAACATGAGCAAAAACTTCATCATAGTCTATTCCTTCTTCTTATGTGTATCCTTATGCAACCAATCTAGCTTTATTCTTAATCACAATACCTCTTTCATCATTCTTGTTCCTGCAAACCAATTTAGTCCCAATAGTCCTTTTTCCATTTGGTAAATCTACCATAGTCCAAACCATTTGTAATTTGAATTACAATAGCTCATCCTACATAGCTTCTATCTAGCTTGGATCCTTCAATGCATGAATTACCTTTACGGGTTCTTCTTGTGATAAAAAGCAAGCAAACAAGCAGTTTTGAAAGTATTTATGGTTTATTCGTTGCTGAACTGAACTAAACAAACCATGTTCTTCCAAATTCTTTGTCATTCTTATTGTTTGAGGTGCTGAATGCAAGTCTCCAATAATTTGTTCAACTGGATGATCTTTGTGTATTCTTGTAGTTGGAATATGACTGACAGGCATAAATGCATCTAAATTGTTTAAGTCAGCCTCTGCACCAACATCTTCATCATCATCTGAATAAACAATATCTTCCAATTCAGGCATATTTGGATCTTTTGGAAGTTCAATGCTTGTTTTTAGATTAACAACATTACCTTTTGTGCCAGCAGCATTAACAGTTGAACTAATAGCATTAACATTGTTAGTGCTGTTTCCATCACTAGCAGTATTAATATTGTTAGTGCTGTTAATATTATCATCCTTCTCTTGATTAATTCTTGGCTCCTCTGTACTTGGAACCTAACTATCTTTCCTTTTAGTTGGATTTCCATTTTAATTCCATAGATCTTCAGCATCCTTCTTTTCCTTCTCCCCTGATGGTTTGAATCCAACATCAGAAGAACTCTTTGAATCTTGAGAGAATAGTGGATCAGCAGGCCACATTGGTAGTAGAATGTAATCTTTGCTAGGTACTATCTCCATTCTAGCTTTACCTGCATCATTACATGCTTTTCTCTTTCTCTTTCTCTCCTCATCTCAATTCCGCCTCACCTGCCTCTCCTCTCCTCTTTACTCCCACCCTCTCCTCTCTCTCTCTCTAGACTAGAACCTCACTCTCTCCTCTTTACCTCACCTCTACCTCCATCCTCTCTCTTCCATATCTCATTTCCCTCTTCTTTTATCTTCCCTCTTATATCTCTTAGTCCCCTCCCTCTTCACCCAATGAGCGTTATATCCCCCCCCCTTAGTTAATTTGTATGTTGATCCTCTGCCTCTTTTTTTTATCTCTCTCTCTCTCCCACCACACCCTCCCTATCCGCCACCTCTCTCTCTCATCTATACAATGCATTACTATTAGATTGATTCCCTGCAACAACTGGCTTATAGTTCATAGACTTTGTTAGTGCATCTATATCGAAACGCCAATTAGGTCTACTTCCTGCAATATTAGATGTATTTTCACTAAATTGTTCTACTATCCTAGTTCTACTGTTGAATACTCTAAATGCTTTGCTATTGGTAGAGTATCCTATAAAGAACCCTTCATCAGCCTTTCCATCAAATTTACCTAGGTGATCTATGGTATTAAGGATTATACAAGACACCTAAATGGTCTCATGAAGCTTAAGGCAGGTTTTCTACCTAGAAATAGTTCATAAGGGGTCTTGTTGTGAGGCTTGATAATTAACACCCTATTTTGAACATAACAAGCAGTATTAACTACTTCAGCCCAGAAAGTTGTTGGCAATTTTGAATCAGCTAGCATAGTTCTAGCAGCCTCTATTAGTGTCCTATTTTTCCTTTCTGCTACTCCATTTTGTTGTGGAGTCCTAGCAACACTAAATTCCCTCTTAATACCCTTCATTTCATAAAACTGATTCATGGCCTTATTCTTGAATTCAGTCCCATTGTCACATCTAATTACTTTCACCTTAAGGTCTATTAGATTTTCTATGCCTGTTATAAATGTTTTAAGGATTTTAGAAGTTTCATCCTTAGTGGCTAAAAAGAAAACCCAACTAAACCTACTAAAATCATCTGTGACAACTAGGCAGTACATCTTTTTCATTAAACTCTTTACAAATGTTGGGCCAAACAAATCCATGTGTAACATTTGTAATGGTTGGCTGATTGAACTGACTGTTTTGGTCTTACAAGAAGCTCTGTGTTGCTTTCCCTTCTGACAAGCAACACAGGTTTGATTAATTTCAAAAAGTTTTGAAGGTAAACCTCTTACAAGGTTTCCCCTTACCAGTTTATTCATTGTTTTGAAATTTACATGTCCAAGCCTCCTATGCCAAAGATTAGATTCATCTAGTGTGGCTTTTGTAAAGAGACAAGTGAGACCTCCTTGAGGAACAACATTCATTAATTCAACACTGTACATGTTATCCTTTCTAGGAACTTTAAGTAAAACATGACTTTCATCAGTTAACTTAAAGTCTGAAGACAGAACAACACATTCAGTATCAGTAAAAAGAACATTATTCTTCTTGTCACACATTTGTAAGACACTAAAAAGGTTAAACTTTAGTTCCTTTATAAAATACACATCTTCAAAATCCAATTTACTAGTTCTTATTTTACCTTTCCTAGTAATTTTCCCTCCTTTGGAATTATATCCAAAGGCAACAAATCCTCCATCAATTTCTTCATAATCTGTAAGATAGGATTTGTTTCTTGTCATGTGCCTAGAGCATCCACTTTCAATCACTCCTTTATTCTTTAAATCTTGTTGTGGATTGCCCTGCACATAATGGTAGGAAAAATTAGTTTCTTTTGGGGACCCAAGCCATTACTGACTTGGATCTGCCTTGTGCATCGATATAGTGAAATCATTTAAAAGAAATTGATGCACCATTTTTTCTGGAGACATGGTCTAAAACTTTGTGCTTTGGTCTCCAAACCCAACATGCTGAGGCCTTAATAACATTTCCCTTGTTTCCCTTAACAGTACTAAGAACTGCTTTTGGCCTAGCAGTATTAACCCTTGTTCCCTTAACAGTATTAGCTTTTTTAGTGAAATTACTATTATTAGCTGTTGTTATTTTGTTAAAAGGCCTTCTAGTAGTTGAATATGCATTATTAATAACATTTTTCATGGGTCCTGCATTATTCACTACTGTTCTTGATTGAAAAGTATTAACTAGTCTAACAACATTAATTAAAATTAGGCCAGACCTAGTTAAGACTGTTCTTGGAACCATGTTCCTTTTTGGAATGGAGTGAGTTAATTTAGAGAAATTTTATTTGTTCACCCTTTGAACATTGGTCCAAACTGGTTTTGCAAATCTTTCATTATTTTACAAGTTATATCAATCATTCTTCAAATGATCAAAACTACTACACACATGACAAGCTTTATTGAACATCTCAAAATCACTCCCTAATTTTTTAGACATCTCTTGGTTCCAGTTTCTCTTGTTCCCTCTAGGACTAAGTGTGTTTTGCCTATTTTTATCAACTGATGTTTTCCTAGGATATTTTACTTGTTTGGTAGACTTAACAAAGTTTGTCTTAGCAAAACTAGGTTTATTAAACTTCTCAACTGTTTTAACCTTAGGCGCATTTTATTCATCATTATCAGATACCCAATCCTCAATAATTGGGGCTCCATTTTCTTTCCTAGCAGTCTTAGGTTCATTAGTCTCAACAGTAGGCTTTTCAACTACAGATTTACTAACAGGCTCATTCACATCAACAAAATCATCTAGACTAGGATAAACTAAATCAGACTTTCGTGACATAAAATTCCCAGTATAAGGAGGTGGGACAGCATTATACCCTAATCCTATTTTACACTTATCTATTATTTGTCTGTCTAGAAGTTTACTTAGGTTTTTTGATAAATTTTAAAATTTTTGTATTGTAAGTTGAACCTCATCTTTTTCTTTTTTAGCCAACTCTAACTTTCTTTTAAGCTCTGTAATATCTAAATCACTTAAATAGATTTCACATTTTAAGAGTTTTATATCTTCCTCATACACAGACTCATTTTTCTTAGAGACTAACAGTCTAGCTTCTACAGATTCTAAACCAGTTTTATAAGAGACAACTCTTATCCTAGCTGTTCTTAAGTCTTTAACTAATTATTGATTTTGTTCTTTTAGATCTTTTATACATTCTAAACAAGATGAACAACAATTTGAGTCATTAGATACCTTAGAGTTTGTAGAAGAGGTTGAACTTGTTGAAGAATAAGCCATGAGAGCAAAATTGGTTGGACCTTCTTCTACTTGGTCACTCTAATCATAGCCAAAGCCATCACACTGAGATACTAAGGCATTTGAAGTAGTTTCCTTAACTGGCACAGTCCTTCTGATAGGTTCCCTGTTCTTGCTGTCTTGATTCCTGGGTGCCCTACACTCCCTTGCAAAGTGTCCTCTCTTGTGGCAGTTGAAACACTCCTCCTTGGACTTGTCAAACCTAATTATTTCTTTGTTGGCCATGTATAGCTTCCTTCCAGTATTCTTCAGGAATCTTCTTGCCCTTATAGTCAGCATGGCAATGTTCTACCTTAAGTCCATCTCTTCTAGATCATTAGGATGTATTTGTTATAAATCATTATCTAGCTGTGGAATACTTGGTTGGCTAGCAAAGAAGGAATAAATTATAGCATCACTTAAATTTAAAACAGTTGTTGAGCTATCAGCAACACCTTAAGTGATAGCAATATTAACACCCTGAGTAGTATTAACTGCTCTAGTTGCACTGTTAGTGCTGCTAGATGACAGAAAGACTACATTGTGTGAGTTTGTGGTAGAGCTAGATGTCCCCTTGACCTCCGATTCATAAGCCTTTAGGTTGTTGAAGAGGTCATCCAAACTTAATGTCTTAATCTCTGGTTTGTTCCTCCACACAATAGTATGCATAGTCCATTCTTGTGACAAACTTCTCAAGAACTTCTGATTGATATCTTCTTGAGGAATAACTTCACCATGCATCTCTAGTTGACTAATTAGCTTTTGAAGCCTTTCATAAGTTTGCTCAATCACTTATGTGCTAGATGCAGCAAAGTTTTCATATTGCTGCTTTAGAATATTTTTTTGAGTTTTCTTTGTAGTAGTATTACCTCCAAATTTGTTCTCAATAACCTACATCAGTGTCTTAGCATCCTTGTATGATTTGAACTTTAATTGATGCTCATTAGGTATAGCCATCAACAAAGTGCTTCTTGCCTTCAACTCTGCCCTTTTTTGTGCCTTCTCTTCAACATTTATGGGAGGGATAACAGTCTCCTTACAATAAACAGTTTTTGTTATTATGGGTGCATTACCATTTTTAATGATCTCCCATAAAGTGTAATCAATGCACTGTAGGTACTACTCCATCGTCATCTTCCAGAGATCATACTCACCAGGTTGGAGTATGGGTAGCTTGATGGTTTGAGTAGATTGAGAATCAATTGCTTCTTGAAAAAAAAGTAGATCTTGTGTGTAGTAGACTTTCTTCTTATTCAAAGCTTCTCACAAACTCTGATACCACTTGTTGATCCCAATAGAATAGATCTTGCTTAGCTTGTATAAGCCTAAGTTGTATTGAATAAATTCAAAACAACTATGATAGAAACTTTGATTGTAAATATCAAAGACTATGCGGAATCTAGCCAATGATACTAAGAAGAATTTCAATGAAACAGTAATGAATAAGATTAATAACAAAAAGTTAACCAAACTTTCAGCCTCAATATATTATGAACACTCTTAATAGTGTTAGGGTTACAAAACCTTGAAGCTATGAATATATTAACAAAACAATGAAAAGATGATTTCTAGATGTCTAACTCTTTGCCCTAGGACCTCCTTTTATACACTAAGGAGTCCTAACCGGCTTACAATATTTTCCTAAGTTATCATGATCTTCTAAACAAATAACTTATACGTATCTTTTACAAAAATATCTCATACATATCACATAAGCAATCTTTATCTTTAATCAATCTTTATCTATTAGCAGTTGTAACTCTATCACCAGTTGTAACTTTATACCAGCAGCATTAACTCTGAACACTAGCAGTAGTAACTTATACACCAGCAGCATTAACTGTGTACAAGCAGTAGTAACTACTTAGAATATTTTCTTCATTCTCCACCAGCAGTACTAACTTTACTCTAACAGTACTAACTTTACTCTAGTAGTACTAACATATAATAGCAGTTCTAAGTTATACTAGCAGTACTAAGTTTATACTGGCAGTACTAACTACTTAGCATATATTTCACAATCTTTTTGCTAGCAGTAGTGACACAAACATTTCTTCTTAAGCAGCACTAACTTTGATAAGAGCAGCAGTAATTCCAAACAGCCTTATGAAGCTTTTAATCCCAACACTTCTCATACGTCTTTAACTGTCCTGATGCACATGCTATCACTTTGCCCCGCTGCATCAGTACGCACCTAAAACCTTGTTTCGATGCATCATAATAGACCATAAAGTCGTTTGGTCCATCGGGTAGTGCTAACACATGAGCATTGCGTAGCTTCTCCTTTAGAATACGGAAAGCTTCATTTTGTTTATCGCCCCACACATATGTCTTATTATTTTGAGTCAACAGGGTAAGGGGCTTAGCAATCTAGGAGATATTCTCAATAAACCTTCAGTAATAACCTGCCAATCCTAGAAATGAATGAATTTCTGTTGGTGACTTAGGGGTCTTCCAGCTCTTGACTGACTCAACCTTGGTAGGATCCACATGGATACCGTCACGGTTAACCACATGTCCTATGAACTGGACTTCTTTCCACTAAAATTCGCACTTTGAAAATTTGGCGTATAACTTGTCCTTCTTGAGTAAGTCTAAAATCGTCTTCAGGTGGACTTCATGTTCTTTTTTTGACTTTAAGTAGATTAAGATGTCGTCAATGAACACAATTACAAATTTGTCCAAATACGGCTTGCAGACGTGGTTCATTAAGTCCATAAA
>BQNB010093723.1:9527-26291 GCA_026074375.1 Tanacetum coccineum
AAAAACCATACTATTAACTATTAAACTACGAGCTATATAAAACAGTAAAATACACGGGGTGACCGAGTCTTTTTCTAATACCTAAGTCAAAATGTACGAATATCACTATGGACTTCATAATGAAATTATCGAGAACCGGTAGCAGACATGACGCGATTTGGGTCATAGTCGATCGACTGACCAAATCAGCACATTTCTTAGTGGTTCGTGAAGATTGATAGAAAAGTTGGCAAGACTGTACATCAACGAGATCATAGCAAGGCACAGTGTGCCTGTGTCAATCATATCTGATCGTGACAGTTATTTAACATCAAGATTTTGGCAATCCTTACAGAAAGCATTGGGAACGTGACTGGATTTAAGTATAGCTTATCATCCTGAAACTGATAGCCAAAGTGAGCGTACCATTCAAACATTAGAAGATATGCTTAGAGCTTGTGCAATTGATTTTGGTGGAAACTGGGATACTCACCTACCGTTAGTAGAATTTTCATACAACAACAGCTACCACTCGAGCGTGAAATGTGCTCCTTTTGAAGCATTGTATGGAAGGAGGTGTCGAACTCCTATAGCTTGGGCAGAAGTAGGAGAAAGCAAGCTATTTGGACCGGAGATTGTCCAGGAGACTACTGATAAGATTGTGCAAATCAAAGAAAGATTAAAAGCCACACGAGATCGCCAGAAGAGTTATGCCGACAATCGCTGAAAGCCAATAGAGTTCACTAACGGTGATAAAGTACTACTCAAGATGTCGCCTAGGAAAGGCGTGGTACATTTCGGTAAGAGAAGTAAGCTTTTGCCAAGATACGTGGGACCGTTCGAGATTGTTGAACGAGTCAGTCCAGTAGCTTATCGGCTGCGCTTATCATAAGAACTTATAGGAGTTCATGACACGTTTCACGTGTCAAACTTGAAGAAATGTCTGGCTGACGTAAACTTTCACGTACCGTTAGAAGAAGTCAAGATCGACGACAAACTGCATTTTGTTGAAGAACCTATGGAAATCATGGACCGTGAGGTCAAGAAGCTGAAAAAGAGACGGATTTCTATTGTAAAAGTTCATTGGAATTCCCGACGAGGACCAGAATTTACTTGGGAACGAGAAGACGAGATGAAGCGCAAGTATCCGCAACTGTTTGCGAGCGCTACGACTTAGGACGAGCAACTGAAATTTCGGGACGAAATTCCCTTTAACAGGGGAAAACTGTGACATTCGTCAATTTTGAGGTCAGTAACCGAAAGCAAACGTATGATAATTGACTCTTTTGATTATTTATGGAGTCACTTTTATGTGGTCGCATTACTTTTAGCTTTTAACGCTTGTCTCTGTGCAACTCGTGTTTCACGTCGCTATTTATTTCTGAGCCTTTAAATTCTATTTTCTTAATTTATAGAATTTAGTTGACTATTTTTAGTCGACTTAGTAAAAAAATTGTTGTTTTACTTATTCGCGAGTCGAGCTTTGGTTAATTATTCGTTTTAACGATCGAGAAATCAACAATTCCATATTTTAGCTTCGAGAGCTTAATTATTTTATTTTAATACTTTCTTTTGATTTTTATTGGTGTTTGGCCGAACCGCGTCAAAATCGTGTTTTTTATAACTTATAACGCGTGTATTAAATAATTGGGCCGATGACTAACTAATACAAGTTTATATAAATTTAACAAAAAAAATATACAACCCAAGCCCATATTCCTCCCCTTGGTCAGTTAACTCAACCGGACAAATATCCCTTTTATTTATTTTCATGGTGTGGATACAATCTAGAATTTATCCCTTATATATACTACTCTTTCCTTTATAACACACACACACACAACACCAACGATATAATTTTTTCTCCTCCCTCTTCTGTGAGCGACGAACAGACCAAAAACCACCACCATCATTACCAAAAGTCAAATTGATCATTCTTATTACTTCCCAAATCACTCATAAACTAAACCCCCATCATCCTTTTCAAATAAAATCAAGCATGCATCAAGTTACTCAAATTCTTGATTTTTATTAGATTCTTGATTTTTGGGTTTTTATCAAATTGGGTATAATTGGTGTTGCAAGGGTTCAAGATTAAGTGTTTTTAACAAGTTTGGTGAAACCAATCAAGAATTTCGGGTCTTTGTTTTGTGTTTGTGGGGTTCGGCCAAGGTCAAGAAACCATAAGGGTTTATGGTTTTGATCTTTAAACTATTCCATTGTATCTTTGTAAGTATCCTAGCTAATTTTTTTGTTGATTTGATTATATATTCTTGCATGTGTATAGTTTTATGTCGAGAATCCATTGATGGTCATTCATGTTGCGTTTTTGGGATATTGGATAGTTTAAGATGATTATCATGATTAATAGGTTAGTTTGAGCATATTGGAATTGTTGATGATGCGAAAAATTGGCGATTTGAAGGTGTTATAAAACCCCTATTTAGATCAGAAAGTTTAGGCTCTTGTCGGCAAAATTTTGATGTGGTCAACTGAGTTTTGATCTAGGATTATGATGGGTTATGTCCATAGCTTCGTGGCGCTAGTTCGCGCGTCCGATAACTCCTAAAAACGAGTTTTCTACGCTAGTTAGAAGTTTAGAAACTTGTTGTGTCAAATTCTGCATTAGGCGCGATTTTGACGCAGTAATTTTTGGGCGTTCAACTTGCTCGTGCGTTATAACTTGGTCATTTTAAACGCTTTATAGTGTTTCTTGACTCTAAAACCTAAGTTCGGCGAGTTTCTTACTTTCCACGAAAAGGCCTCATGATTTTCTCACTAATAAATGTTGTGTCAAGAATCTCTTTCAAGATGTGTTGTGAAAACTGCGTTTCTGGATCGGAATTTAGATTGTGAAGATGTGCGTGAGAGAACATAGCAATCAACATAATTTTTTTAGTGGAATTCTACACAGTAGCTAAGTTCATATGTATGTGATTTTTAGGAATGTTTTCCAGAATTTTTTGTATAGTTTAGCTAGGTCTGATCATGTCCAACATTAGCTATGTTCCAGCAGACCCTGTTTCGGACACTTTGTGTTATGGTATTTTTGAAAAATGGTTAAACTTATCAGTAATTTTTAGAAAAATTGCAGTATTCTAACAACACATATAGGTGGTTGGAAATGAAAGATGAGCATTTTTTGTGGTCATTTAGTATTTCTTTAAGCGTCGTCAAGCGACTAGGAAAACCGGTAAAATTTTAGAAAAACATAAGTGTGGAAATGGTAGTTTGCGTCTTGAGCATGGATTCTTCGACATAGGATTTATACATGTAGGAATATATATTATTCCATATCATTGCAAGTTTTGTATATTCTTAAGGTTCGACACGTAGAACGTGTCAACTTCTCATGCAAATCTAATTGATAGGCCAATAGGCCTACTTTTTCAATGATCTCAAAAGGTCTAACAAACCTAGGTGCTAATTTCTCCTTCTTCTCAAAGCGTACCACACCTTTCCAAGGCGACACTTTGAGCAAGACAATCACCTACACTAAACTCTAGAGGCTTCCTCCTCTTATCAGCATAACTTTTTTGACGATCACGCGCAGCCTTAAGTCTATCCTTAATCTGCGAGATCTTCTCACTGGTCTCTTGCACTAACTCGGGTCCTATCAACTGACCCTCTCAAACCTCAACCCACATAATCGGGGAACTACACTTTCTACCATACAAAGCCTTGAACGGCGCACATCTTACACTAGAATGATAACTATTGTTATACGAAAACTCTACCAATGGAAGATGAACGTCCTAACTTCCCCCGAAGTCAAGGACACATGCCCTAAGCATGTCTTCCAAGGTCTGAATTGTACGCTCACTCTAACCATCGGTCTGAGGGTGGTAAGCCGTACTCATGTCTAAACGGGTTCCTAATGCCTCCTGCATTGACTGCCAAAACCTCAACGTGAACCGACTATCACGATCAGATATGATCGAGATCGGCACACCATGCCTAGCAACAATCTCATGCAGCTATAACCTTGCCAATCTATCCATCTTAAAATCCTCAGGCATAGGTAGAAAATTAGCAGACTTAGTCAATCGGTCCACAATGACCCAGATTGTGTCATGCCCACTACTAGTCCTTGGTAACTTAGTCACAAAATCCATTGTTATCCCTTCCCATTTCCATTCGTAAATCTCAGGTTGCTGGAGCAAGCCAGACGGCCTTTGATGCTCAGCCTTAACCTTCAAACAAGTCAAACACCTACTAACATAAATAGCTATATCCTTCTTCATTCTCGGCCTCCAATACCAATTTCTAAAATCACAATACATCTTATCCGCTCCTGGGTGTAGAGAGTACTTCGACTTATGGGCTTCGTCCATTATCAGGGTTCTCACATCACCCTTCAAAGGAACCCATATTTGATCCAGGTAGTACAAAGCTCCATCACTCATATGTTCTATCATCTCATCTAAACCTTTCTACAATCCCGTAGACTCATCAGACACCCCCTTCTGAACCGCTAGTATCCTATCCTTGATACTCGACTGAAGGGTCATATTTATAGCTTTAACTCTCTTAGGTTTCACTCTTTCCTTCCTACTCAGTGCATCAACTACTACGTTTGCATTACCAGGGTGGTAGCGAATTTCACAGTCATAATCACTAAAAAGCTCTATCCAGCGACGCTGTCACATGTTTAATTCCTTTTGACTAAAGATATGTTGGAGAATCTTATGATCAGTATATACGACGCTCTTTGTCCCATACAAATAATGTCTCCAAATCTTAAGGGCAAACACAACCGCACCCAGTTCCAAATCATGGGTGGTGTAATTTGTAACAACCGGCAATTTTCGAAATTTTAAATGACTATTTTACCTTTTGACTTTTCGGGTCCGACTTGACTTTTTTGACTTTTGATCTTTTATTGTCACATAAAAACGATTACCGCGTAACCGGTAATTTTTCGGAACATATTTAAATAATAAATCATATTTATTATTACATATCTCTCATGTGCAAATTTATTTTTAACTTATTTGTATTGATCGAGAAGAGTAGATTTATGTTATTTAATATGTTTGACTTTATCAAAAAACGGACTCGCTAAATCACGTTTTCACGACTTTGACTCTAAAGCAATTTGATGTAAAACAGCATTCCGGGCAACTTTTTAGTTTTTCCCGTGACCTGAAAACAAGCAGAAAATAACCGAAATACTCTCGCAAAATTTTAGAAAGAAACGAGAAACAATGGTATACGAATCAAAATAATTAAATTTTATTTAATTATCACTTTTTATTAAATAAAAATATTTAATAAATTTTTTAACATTTTATTGAAAAACGTTTGTTGAAAACGCGAATATTTAAATCAAAGTTTCATTTTACGGAGAAAGCTTGCCCGTGATACCCGATGGCTACATCAACAAATAATAAACATTTAAATAAATTTTATAAAACATTTATAAAATACTAGTCATGTAAATACTCATTTTTTTATAGAAAAATCATTTGAAACACAATGGCGCAAGTTTCGTGTTTTGAATCATCCGTTAAGTAGCTTAAACGAGTCCCGAACGATTATTTTACAAAAGTTACACTTTTGATCCCTGTGGTAATATTTACATCATCACCCCAATCTATTATACACTTGTCATTTTTTTAAAACTTTATTATTTATATAGAAAATCATTAGGGTTTTCTCATTATGACTTGACCTAGCCACACTCACTAAATTTTCAGGCGCCGTCATCCTTTTTCCGGCCACTTTCCGGCCACCAGCCGCCGGCACCACCAGCCACCTCCACGCCATCCCACGCCACCCCCTACCACCGATCCATCATACATCCTCATCTCTACCACACCTCCATCGTCATGGCTGCTACACCGCCGCTGCCACCACGCAACCCACTGTTCCGAACCAACCACATCACCACCAACGATGTCCCCAATCGGACACTACCAACATCTAAATTCATACTTCGCTGCCACTACCGAAAGCACGCTTGAATAGCATCCTCCTCTACCAACGGCTCACTCACGCCACCCCGTCACCATCTCCACACCGAGAACCCCCATCTCCACCACGATAAGGGTGCGTTTGATATTAAAAATGACTCATAAAGGTGCGTTTGGGTGTTTTAATCGAATAGGGTGCATGTGGATTTATTAAGCACCAGCATAGGGTGCGTTGGTTGGCTGTGTAAGCACCAAAGATGCTTTTGGTTTAACAGAAAGCACTAAGGGTGCGTTTGGTTTTTGATACAGCACCAAGGGTGCATTTGGTTATTAGTAACAGCCCCAAATAAGGCGTTTGGATCTGGGTTAAGCACCAAGGGTGCATTTGGTTTGATAAAACACCATAAGGGTGCGTTTGGTTTTGTTAAAAACAACATATGGTGCGTTTGGTTTAGCAGAAAGCACCAAAAGGTGCGTTTGGTTTAGCAGTTACACCATAAGGGTGTGTTTGGGTGGCAGGAAACCGTAAGGGTGTGTTTGGGTGAGCAGGAAACCGTAAGGGTTTGTTTGGTTTGATGCGAAACAGCCTTTAAGGCGTGTTTGATTTATAAAAATCGCCTAATAAATATATTGCAAGTTTTGTTAAAATATAAAAACCGGATTAAATGGTGGTTAACGGTTAAATAAATGTGTTATATATTATTTTCGTTTTTGTGTTTTATAATCTTAAGGGCGTGTTTGGTCTTACTTACTTTATCATTTGTTGATTTAGTTTAGATATACATATTGAAACGAGAGGGTATTTTGCAATACGGATTGATTGAAAAGGGAAAAACATTGGATTTTGTAAAAATGGGAAAAGTCTTATAAACGAAAAAGTCATGCTGAAATTTCTATAAATTTCTTTACTTAATAATTTGCACTATAATTTCTATTACCTTAAAGACCCGATAAAAGGACAAGGTTATATAAGTCTTAAGAATTATTAAATTGTAATTATACAATAACCCGGCAGATAAACGAAAACTATATTTTTACAAACGGGATAACTATTTTAGCTAAAACCGTCAAGGAAACGAAATACTAAATTATAAAGTATTATTTTATAAGGCAATGTAATAACTTTTGTAAAAGCTTTAAGGATGTCAATTATCTAATTCGAAACTTTAAAACATGTCTTTACTTATATGCAAGCACTCTTTGTTAATTTATTCGGTGATTTCCGAACACGTGTCGAATCCTTTTGTTTAAATTCTTTTTCTCACATTTCTTATATAATACTTGGAAGGTATTATATACCTCGATTATATATTTGATTGGTTTTCTTTGTTATATAATTCACGGTATGAATTATATACTTGGTTATTTTTCATATGTAATATATACGGACTATATTACATACTTTGTGCTTACTTTTCGATTTAATTTATTTAACCAACCACCAAACTATTACAACTTGAAATCTAAACCTTTTATCAATGTGTCGCGTTGATGTGGCTATCCATCGGAAAACCCAAATACATTATCCTAGACTAGTGGGTCATAGCCGTTAAGATGAACCGTAACTTCTTGGTCGAGCCGTCTCGGTTTCCGTTTGTGTTATGCTTAATATGTGCAATTCTGCCAATCGTTCTACGACATCGAGGTGAGTTTATAGCCCCATGTTTTACTTGTTTTACATATATTTTTGGGGTGAGAACATGCTTGTTTGCAAATGCATTTACATGGTTAATTACAAATTGGTTTACATACTCATTTACATAGCTCGCTATGGGATACATTACTTGACTTCATTTTTGGTCACAAATACATACTTTACTTTTGAAATGATTACGGATTAGCTTAAGCGGATTGAACTGATAACTACAGTAAATGCCCAGGTGTTCTTGGAGGGGACACCTGCGAGGGGTACATATACATTACTGACCGGGTGTTCTTGGAAGGGACACCTGCGAGGGGTACATCTACATTACTGCCCGGGTGTTCTTGGAGGGGACACCTGCGAGGGGTACATATTCATTACTGCCTGGGTGTTCTTGGAGGGGACACCTGCGAGGGGTACATATTCATTACTGCCCGGGTGTTCTTGGAGGGGACACCTGCGATGGGTACATATGGTTTTCATTACTGACCGGGTGTTCTTGGAGGGGACACCTACGATGGGTACATAGTGCATCGGTTTCATGAACTTAGGGTAATCGTAATCACTTATCGGGCAATACATACTTGAAACATTTCGTGATAGTTTTAATTATCATGCATACTTTGAACAATTGCGGTCCAACTTTCATACGTACAATTTGGTGACTATTATAAGGGTTGAAATGGTTATACACACTTTGCAAATCTTTGGTGCAACATTTATACTTAAACAAACCTATGAACTCACCAACTTTATGTTGACCCTTTTAAGCATGTTTTTCTCAGGTGAATTAGATGCTTGGCTTACTTGATGTGCATTGGAGTCTAAATTTGACAAGACTACATTCATGGATTTCTATTTACATACAAATGATCAAATCTCGTTGTATTGCTTTCAAGTTTTTCTTTATGATGCAATTATAGGACAAATGTTATATCAATTTCAAGAAAATCAACGAGATTACTTTCCAAACGACACATTTAGAGGTCGTTCTCTTGTATCTTGTGCTGTTGTATTATGAAGTAACGCTCCTGGACATATTTCCGCTGTGACACATTTTTGGGGGTGTTACAGATTGGTATCAGAGCCAAGGTTATAGAGAACTAGGTTGCATATTTTACCCTAGACTATAACCGTTTTCACAAGCATTGCATCACAGCAAACATTTTCAAAGTGCATACACACTACTTGCTTACTTGCTTACACTACTTGTTACATTAAGTGCTTACATGACATACATATATATAATATATATATGCTTGCATCCCTTTTGCGTATATCGTACGTTTATTTATATAAGAGTTATTTATATAAATACCAGAATATTTCTTAAGACATTGTGAGCTACACAATGGTCTCATTTTACTTCTTAGACATTGTGAGTGGCACAATGGTCTCACTTCGTTCTCAAACATTGTAAGTTAAACAATGGTCTCAATTTTTTTTGATAATTTTATACAATATCGTATTACACGAAAGCCATCATAATTTTGTTTACATGGAATTGTGTATGAATCTAAGTATTACAAGTCTTGTATGGGCGGGACTTGTAATACGAGGATTGATATGATAATTGCTATGTTGACTCATTTATAAAGATTGTTATCTTATTTACTTTAACCGAGTACTCATTAACTATTTTGAACACTATGTCAATTTCCCCTGATTGTTTTGTTCCCCGTCTCCGAAGACGAGTTTTAAACACTCGTTCCATACTCATTAGAACAAATGCATTGTCATGTTATCCACCACCTTGAATGTTATGTGAGTACGCGTATTGGATCAGAAATTATTAAGTAAGATGATTTATAATCACCGAACCATAAGTTTATCATTTCTTACTTACATAAATTTGGACGCTTCTTTATGTAAATAAGGAATTATAAATGAGTGGGCTTAATGGTACCCGATATGAAACGAGTATGAACTCAAACCCGTCAATCACCGGAATCCGTTAAAAAGGTCTAGAGACACAACCGTGTCTTTACCACTCAGTAGAATCTTAAGGCCTCACTTGAACTACCTTATCTCATTCTTAAGTTATTACTTTTACCGTTACAAATCTTTACGATCGTGAACTGTTTGTGGAGCTAACCGACTTGTGCACACTTGAGCTAATGGATTTGATTCATCCTCGAACTAACAACTGAATACCATATTCAGTCGTCTTTCGTATAAGCTCTCCCGCGAGCTCCTCCCATTTGTTGAACTTTATTCTGGGGATATTGTTTCTCGAATGTCCTCACTCTCTGCATCCCATCACCATTTGTTATAGTTATTGTCGTTATGGTTGCTGTTGTTGGGTCCTGGAGCGGTCCCAGCTTGTACAACTTTATCCAATAGGTAATGCAACCCCCTAAACCAGATAAACACCTATCGACGAAAGAGATAGTCGAACAATTCACTTCCGGCCACTAGTACGAAGACTTAGGTCGCGAACATCCTGGTACTGCCTAAGTAGGTTGAATACTTACATCCATTAACCTCGTCCGTTATTAATATCGAACATTACAGATATCAGAAACGAGACTCCGTCCTTGAACATTTAAAACTTTATACAAACATACTCATGCGACTACACTTTCTTCTTGATGTTTTCACTATTAAGAAACTTTCTTTATATCGCGGTTATATCAGTCATAAGATCTGTAATGACATTTTTGAATACCTATTTTGATGGATTAAATATCCTGGTCAAAACTAGCTAAATTTTTTGGTATATTGAAAAGTGTCGAAATATCGAATTTTGTTGAATAAAGTTATCAGCGTCTTGTTTAGAACTGGTTTATTAAATCTTAAATCTTTTCTTGGTCACACAATCGGTTCAAGATCTATTCAGTAAGGGATCCAACAAGTGGTCTTAGAGCTTGTGTGGAAACTCTGAGTAAGAAGAACTTTATTGTTTGAAACAGATCTACACTCAAACTAGTAAGATGGCAGAACAAGATCACTCCTTTACCAAACTATACTCAAGCATAAAAATCCCTATCATTCAAGATGGGAGAATATGATATTTAGAGCATGGAGAATGCGACAATTATCTGCCACTACAGATACATAACCTATGGGTTTTAATTGTAGATGGAGTTCTCTAAAATGAACCTGCACCAAACTGGGATCAATCTGGTCCTTTCTGCTCCTCCTGTTCCTAAAATGCAAAAACAAATGGCTGCCAAAAGAATCAAGAAGAAGTTAAGAGCATCTTGCTTTTAGCAATACCTGATGAATATCTCCTTAAGTTTCATAATGTTCCAGATGCTAAATCTCTCTGGGAGGCAATCAAATCAAGGTTTAGAGGAAATGAAGAATCCAAAAAGATACAGAAGAATGTTCTAAAATATCAGTTTGAAAACTTTACTACTGCACCAATGGAACTTATGGATAAGGTTATGATAGGTTCCAAAAGCTCATAAGTCAATTAGAGGTGTATGCTGCTCCAGTATCAAAGGAAGATATCAATCAAAATTTTCTAAAGAAGTTTTCATTCATTCATGGAGTTCTAATTGCTTTAAATCATCATTATCTCCACACCCCACTCAACCATCCCCTTCACCAGAACTAATTCAACCCACCCATGAGGCAGAGGAGACTGCTTTTGTGCCCTATGATTCACCTCTCCATGATGTTCACTCACATGGAAGTGCTGAGGGTAGCATGCAACAACATGATTTGACGATTTTGGTTAATAAATTAAATGACAGGATTGATAGATTAGAGAAGGTCTTGCAGCAGACAAAGAAGACTTATAGTACTGCTCTCACCAAGTTAGAACTTAGAGTAAAGAAACTAGAATACAAGCTGAAGTCTGGCAAGGCAAGGAGAAAGGTAAAGATTGTTCTTTCTGATGATGAACAGATTACAGTTCTACACAGATCAATAGAGATCGATTAGCAATCATAGTTTTTGTAATCTGTAACCTAGGCAGATTCATGTTATAATATAAAGTTCTTTTGTGATTCTTATTATTATTCTTCTTAGCATTATTGATTAGTTTCCGCATAATCAATAGTGTTTCATTATTGTTGCTTTAGAATTATCTAAAGGAACAAACCCTTTACGAGCTAAAGGTTAAGATCTATTCAAAAAATGATCCAAAAAGTGGTATCAGAGCTTGTGTGGAAACTCTGAATAAGAAGAACTCCATTATTTGAAGAATATTTACAATCAAACCAGGAAGATGGCCATCTCCTCTTCAAGCTCATCAAGTTCTTCTGACAATGAGGTACAAAAATGTTCTAAACAATGTCTTGAATCTTTTAAAACTCTTCAAAAGAATTATGATAGTGAAAGAGAAAAACATAGCAGAGCAAGACTAGAAATTCAGGGTTATAAATTAGCCTTAGAGTCACTAGAATCTAGGATACTTGGACATGAAAAGAATGAACTGGCTTGCGGTGAAAAATATGAGTTTCAAAACTATGAGCTTAAATGTAGAGAATTAAAAATCAATAACCTAAACATGGAATTAGAGAAAGTTGTTAAGGAAAGAGATGAGTTGAATATTAAGATAGAAAATGGGAAGAATCATCCAAAAGTCTTAATATTTTACTCAACAGTCAAATAAGTGCCCATGATAAAAATAGTTTTGGATATGGCACATAATTGAATGAAATGAGTGACAAGTCTGAAACTGATAGTGAGATCAGTATGAGTGTTTTTGAGGTCAGATCTAGTGATGAAGAGCTCACACCAGCAAATGATAAGTTCTCCAAAGCAGACGGGTATCATGATGTTCCCCTCCTATAACAAGGAACTTCTTAACCCCAAGAGCTGACATATCATTTGCAGGTTTAGATGAATATGCCATTAGAAAGAAAATCATTGAGTTAAAAACAACTGAGCTTAATGCTGACACTAGTAATTCTAAAACTAGTGAGACTGTAGGTAATACAAATGAAGTAAATGTTGAAAAACCTAAGTCTGTCAATGAATCAGTTGTGTCTACACCAAACATTAACAAAGATAAAGTCATCATTGAGGATTAGAACTCAGATGATGAGAATGATGTGTCTGAAGTTAGTCCTGTTAAGACTAATGAAACTCAAACAGCTAAAACTCAAGTTGATAAAATTGGTCAAACTTCTAAGAAAGCAAGAATTAGATTTAAGAAAATAAAAGCTTGCTTTGTCTGTAAGAGCACTGACCATTTGATTAAAGATTGTGATTTTTATGACAAAAAGAGCTCAGAACCTAAGCTGAAAACTGTGGTCAATACTGGTCAAAGGGTGGTCAAACCAGTATGGGATAATGCTAAAAGGGTTAATCATTAAAAAATTTCAAATAAATTGAACTACCCTCAAGCAAGATGGACTTTTGTCCCTTCAAGAGTACTAACCAGAACAGGTTTGGTTAATCCTGTTAGGCCAAATGAGAAAAGAGCAGTACAAACTATTAATACTGCTAGGCCTGTTAGTACTGCTAGGCCTGTTAGTACTGCTAGGTCTGTTAGTACTGCTAGACCATTTGCCCCAAAAACAGCATAAACTAGTAGTGCTGTTAGACCAATTTACCCAAGAATGGACAATGTAAGACCAAGAGCCTCATCTTCACAAATCAGGAGGTCTTACTACACAAAACCAACTTTTAGACCCAAAAACTTAAAACAAGATGTTAAAACTTTTGGGATTAAAAATATGACTACTGCTGGGACAAGAGCAGTAGTTAATACTGGTAAGGGTAAGATGGAAAATGACCTTAAGGAGTCAAGGTGGGTTTGGAGGCCTAGGAGAAATTACATGGATCATGAGTCCAAAGAAAAAGGATCTTTCATACTCAAGAAGTTTGAGTATGTTGACCCAAAAGGGATATCCAAGTCTGTGGTGACTTGGGTCCCTAAAAGATACTAATTTCTTTTAATTTTTGTGCAGGGCAATCCAAAGATCTATTTACAGGTTCATGTAGTAGTAGATAGTAGTTGTTCTAGCCATATGACTGGCAACAAAGCTTATCTTTCAGACTATGAAGATTACAATGGAGGCTTTGTGGCTTTTGGAAGTGATCCCAAAGGAGGTAAAATAACGGGTAAAGGTAAAATCAAAACTGCTAATTTAGACTTTGATAATGTCTATTTTGTAGATGAACTTAAGTTTAACCTTTTCTCTATCTCATAAATGTGTGACAAGAAAAATAGTATCCTCTTTACTGACACTGAATGCCTTATCCTGTCTCCTAGCTTTAAGCTTCTTAATGAAAGTCAAGTTATACTTAGAGTTCTTAGAAAGGATGATGTGTATAGCTTGGTTTTAAAGAACATTGTTTCTTCTGGAGGTATAACTTGTTTATATGCAAATGCAACATCTGATAAGTCTAAATTATGGCACAGGAGATTAGGTCATGTGAATTTTAAAAATATAAACAAACTTGTTAAGGGACACCTAGTTAGAGGTCTACCTTCCAAAGTTTTTGTGAATGACTACACTTGTGTTGCCTGCAAAAAGGGTAAGCAACATAAAGCCTCATGTAAGGCCAAGTTAGAAAGAACCATCAGAAAGCCCTTAGAATTACTTCATATGGATTTGTTTGGACCTGTCTTAGTAGAAAGTATTAATAAGAAGAAGTACTATTTGGTTGTGACTGATGATTTTAGCAGATTTAGTTGGGTATTTTTCTTAGCTACTAAGGATGAAACAGCTAAAATCCATTGTAAATTTATCATAGGTTTAGAAAACCAATTGAACCACAAAGTTAAAATAATTAGATGTGATCATGGGACAAAGTTTAAGAACCATGCTATGAATGAATTTTGTGCTAAGAAAGGGATAAAAAGGGAGTTTAGTGTGGATAGAACTCCATAGCAAAATGGTGTTGCAAAAAGGAAAAATAGGTCCCTTATTGAGGCAGCTAGAACTATGCTAGCAGAATCACTTTTACCAATTCTATTTTGGGCAGAGGCAGTAAACACTGCTTGCTATGTACTAAATAGGGTATTAGTGATAAAACCGCAAAATAAGATACCTTATGAACTATTAATAGGTAAACCACCTAGTATTAGTTTTATGAGACCTTTTGGGTGCCCCTTGACCATTTTGAACACCTTAGATCCCTTGGGAAAATTTGATGGGAAATCAGATGAAGGCTATTTGCTTAGATACTCTACTACTAGTAAGGCTTTTAGAGTATACAACAAACGAACCAAAAGAGTAGAAGAGAACTTGCACATTGATTTTCTTGAATATCAACCTAATGTGGCAGGAAGTGGTCCTGATTGGATGTTTGATCTTGATTTTCTAACCAACACAATGAACTATATCCCTGTTAGTGTAGAAAATCAAATAACTGTGGATGCAGGTACACAAGAATCTTATGTTGCAGGTTCATCAGGAAAAGATAAAGAACCTACTCAGGAGTACATACTGCTTCCATTACATCCTCATAAACCAAGGATTCCAGTAGAAGATGTTATTCAAGACGCATAAGAAAAATCTTCTGAAAATGCTCCTAATGACAAGGGTGAACTGGATTCAGAAGATATTGCAACTGAACAAGCCCTGAAAGATGATCTCGAGAGGATGGTGACTCAAGAAATGGCTGCTCAAGCTGTGGATGATGCTACAATGAATGCCTTTGAAGAAGAAAAGAGGAAAAGTACATCTACAAAGAGGGCAGCTCAGGCTACCGGTATTAACAAACTTAATACTGGTAGGCCATCTGTTAATATTGCCAACACACCATATGTTAGTGCTGCTAGTACTCCCATAGGTGCAAATGCTGGTGAATCATCTTTTGTCTATCTTGGAGGACAAATACCTATTGATGCATCTACTCTTCCTAATGCTAATCTACCCACTGATCCAAATATGCCTGACTTAAAAGATGTTTCAAATGCATTTCCAAATGATGGCATATTCAGTGGAGCTTATGATGATGATGATGTGGGTGCATAGGCTAATTTCAACAATATGGATCACACCATTGATGTCAGTCCTATTCCCACACTCAAAATACATAAGGTTCATCCAAAATATCAAATTCTAGGAGATCCTAAATCAGCAGTTTAAACAAGAGGGAAGATTCAAAAAGCTTCTTCAGTACAACAAGCTCTGGTAAGCTACATTCACAAACAGAACAGAACAAATCACAAAGATCATCAGAACTGTTTGTTGGCATGTTTTCTCTCCCAAGAAGAACCTAAGAACATATCACAAGCCTTACAAGATGAAAGTTGGGTAGAAGCAATGCAAGAGGAATTGCTATAGTTCAAATTATAGAAGGTTTGGGTACTTGTTGATTTGCCATATAGGAAAAAGGTAATTGGCACAAAGTGGGTCTTCAGGAATAAGAGAGATGAGAGAAGTATTATTGTGAAAAACAAAGCAAGGCTTGTAGAACAAGGGTTTAGATAGGAGGAAGGTATAGATTATAATGAGGTTTTTGCACCAGTTTCCAGGATAGAGGCAATTAGGTTCTTTTTAGCCTTTGCATCATACATGGGATTCACTGTCTACCAAATGGATGTTAAAAGTGTATTTCTCTATGGCACTATTGAAGAGGAGGTATATGTTCAACAACCTCCAGGCTTTGTTGATCCTGCTCATCCAAACAAAGTCTATAAGGTGATCAAAGCTCTTTATGGTCTACATCAAGCTCCTAGAGCTTGGTATGAGACACTCTCTACTTTCTTGCTAGAAAATGGTTTCAGGAGAGGTACCATAGACAAAACTTTGTTTATCAAGAAGAACAAGAGTGACATTATGTTAGTCCAAGTGTATGTGGATGACATCATTTTTGGCTCTACAAAGCAGTCTATGTGTACTGAGTTTGAAAACTGTATGCAAAAATGATTCCAAATGAGCTCCATGGGTGAACTCACTTTCTTTTTGGGACTACAGGTGCAGCAACAACCTGATGGAATTTTTATTAGTCAGGACAAGTATGTAGCTGACATTCTTAAGAAGTTTGATTTTTGTTCTATCAGAACAGCTACTACTCCTATTGAGTCTAACAAACCCCTGGTCCAAGATGAAGATAGTGTAGATGTAGATGTGCATATCTACAGGTCCATAATTGGTTCCCTGATGTATTTGACTGCATCAAGGCCAGACATCATGTTTGATGTATGTGCCTGTTCTAGGTTTCAAGTCACTCCAAAAGCTTCACACTTTAATGCAGTAAAAAGAATTTTTAGGTACCTCAAACATCAACCCAAACTCGGGTTATGGTATCCTAGGGATTCACCTTTTGAACTAGAAGCTTTCTCAGACAGTGACTATGGAGGAGCTAGTCTTGACA
>BQNB010093724.1:0-26290 GCA_026074375.1 Tanacetum coccineum
CCCTTTTACCTTTGTGGCTCATTCTGCGTGCCCATGTTCCATTATAGGACAAGGCCAGCATTATGTATTAACACCTTTCTTGAAATGATTGACAACACGTATCGACGTGAACCATGTCAAAGGTTGTTTCATAAGTTTGTTGTGTATGTTACGGGTAGTTGGACAAAAAAATCTAAAGAAAAGTTTTTGTGTGGTTCAAAAACTTGTCGATATCGGTGTTGCTCTCAATTCCACCTTTGAAATATTCAACAACAACCAGGTTTGGTCAAATTGCAGGTTTCTTTCTAACCTTTCGTAATTGCAAGCATCATCCCGTGGGAAACTTTTTGCTGACAGTTTTCGTCCAAGTACAAAGTTAATGACTCCCTTGTCAAAAACTGCAACCTAATGTTCTTAACAGGGACAGTGCCTGCACTTATAAAAAAGTTAAGATGAAACCTGCATTTTAACCAAACTACAGGGACAATTTTTGCAATTTAGTGTTGATTAAAGTCTAAGAATCTTGTCTATTAAAGTGTGATCATTATTGGATACACGATTCAGATAAATGAACCCTACATTGACTAGAAACAAAAGTCAAGTTGCATATGCCCTGCTCTTAATAAATTCTATCCTCAATTCCACATGACCAGATGATTTTTTAAGAATTTATATTATCGACTGACTTAACTATTTTATAAAAGGGTTTTTTCTAACTTATGCCTTGGGGGCGCAAGTTAAGAGGGTCCTATGTATCATCCTTTTAATGGCCGGTAACCATTGAGTGGCCTCGTATCAAGTTTCACAATCACTGCCCTATCAAAAGATGACATGCAGGCATTAGGACCTTCTTTTACCTGTGCCCCTGAGACATAAGTTAGAAAAATCTATAATATAATTTTTTACACGACAAATTTATCCTATATTTTTATAGCAAGAATTAAACTTATGACTGTTTAATTGAGTAACTTTTCATACAACATGAGGTATAATTGAAACACAAGACAAAACAATGGTTATTTGTAATATAATTTAGACATTTAATGGTATGAAGTGTGAACATGAAGAGGCATAAACTTTTCTAAAAGATGTTAATATGAAGATGGGTATAAATTAGAACTTGTTTTCTTTGCCTTTTGGAACATTCTCAATGACTTATTCACATCCTACGTAACCTTGGTTGTTCAAGTTTTAAAATATTTGGAAAAATTGTAACATGTTCGAGACGTATTATTTAGTTGGTAAGCAAATGTCAATAATCTAGAGATCAACTTAGACATCAAGATGACCATTTCCACAATTTTGTATGAACATTTCAAATCCAAAAAATCAATTTTCTACAAAATATAATTAAGTAAATGATTACGTATGCGGATAATATTTCAAAGTACGGCATTGTACAATATAATTAGATTACAATTACAACTTCGACATGGTGTTCCATTTGTTCTAACCGGGTCGATTCACTATTG
The DNA here is from genome assembly GCA_026074375.1 of Tanacetum coccineum. Classification (NCBI taxonomy): domain Eukaryota; kingdom Viridiplantae; phylum Streptophyta; class Magnoliopsida; order Asterales; family Asteraceae; genus Tanacetum; species Tanacetum coccineum. The sequence continues at coordinate 1,452 of BQNB010093724.1, forward strand.
CAAGTATAAATATTCTAGATACGTGATTGTGTGTTTGAGCTATTTAAGCTAAGTGCGAGCTTTCGGAAGCCGAACTCAAGCTAGCATTACAAAGGCTCCTCAATCTATCGAGTCGTGTTTTTAAGAGGCGTTTGATTCGCAAAATGTTTTTGAAAGAATTGTAACCAGTTAATAGAATTGTAATCTAATCGGAATGAATTATTATGTGTCAAAGAAATTGTAATCGTAATCTGAATAGTTGTAATGTGAATACATTGTAATATGCATTAATTATAATTCAAAATAACAATAATAATATTTTGAATTATAACATAATTCAAGACTTTTCATTCAATTTCGTACGTAATATAAACTCGCCCATCTAATGTAATTAGAATGATTGAATTATAATTATATGAAAAGCAAACAACCTACATAAAGTAATCTAAATTACAAATTCATCCATTCTGTAAATCAAACAATCTACGTAATATAATCAGATTACAATTATGTCCATTGCTACCAAATTACAACCAACCACACACGACCTAGTATGCCTTTGTCTTGCAAGTTGAAAGTTCACTCGTTAACTTCATTGACCAATACAAATATTCACACACAAGTGGACAACATCACAAACAAAAACACTTCAATTATTTCATTAAACAAATCCAACAATCAAACGTTTCCAACTTCCTACTTCCTTCCTTCAATCACACCCCATATATTCATAACCAAAATCTCATCATTTCCTTAAAAAAAACACATACCAAAACAATGAAAATCTCACACTTTTTAACCTTAATTATCCTCCAAATCCTCATTATCTCATCACAAGCACTCCCACATTTCTTCCCAAACATTTCATCCATACCAAAAACCCTACTCCCTAACATCACAAATAGCCCATGGCACACTTTCGCGAACCTTTCGGGCTGCCACACTGGCCAAAAACTCCAAGGAATCTCAAAACTTAAAACCTACTTCCATCACTTTGGATACATTGCAACCAACAATGACACCAGTGATGAGTTTGACATGACACTAGAATCCGCAGTTAAAACTTACCAAAAAAACTTTAACTTGAATGAAACAGGAGAGCTAGACCAATCCACACTTGATCAAATACTTAAACCTAGATGTGGAGTTGCAGATATAGTTAATGGAACAAGTACTATGAATAGTGGGAAAGTTGTTAATAATGGGAATAATGTCATGCATTATTCGTTTTTTCCTGGGAGGCCCAGATGGCCTCCCAGGAAAAGGGACTTGACTTACGCGTTTGATCCGCGTAATGAGCTGAGTGCTGAGGTGAGAGGTGTGTTTAGTAATGCGTTTATAAGGTGGTCTGAATGGACCCCTTTGACGTTTACTGAGGTAAGTGATTATAGTAGGGCGGATTTGAAGATTGGGTTTTATAGTGGTGATCATGGCGACGGCGAAAATTTTGACGGAGTTTTGGGTAATGTTATGTTCTATACTATATTATAAAGCATTTATGTTTTCGTTTTAGGATTTTATGTATATTTGATTTAGGTGGTGTTTGTTTCAGCTAATATAACCGATTTATGACTTATTTGGTTTTAGGCTTATGTTTTATAAACTTCTTTTTTTGAAACTTTTCTGCTTATATAAGTTGCAGAAAAGTTTCCAAATAAGCCAACAAAAAGAAGTTTATGAAACATAAGCCCAAAACTAAATAAGCCATAAGCCGAAATAAACACCCCAACTAGTTAAACTTTATTTAAAGCTCGAATTAGCTATAGGTATTAAACTTGATTATGATCTCTACAAGACTACAATACAAGAGTTTCCCTTGTGAGTATCCTTGCGAAAAATGTCCTCCATTCCGTGAATACATTGTTGTCGCGACTAGTTACCTCTTTTCGCTAAAATTGCTTTTTGTTCCACTAAAATCACATTTGGTAATAATCAGTTTTTGTTGCTAGAAATCAGTTGTGTTGCATTATTTTTTTTTCCGAAAAGAACTACTCTTTTTAAATTAAGTGGGTATTTGTTTCGGCTTATATAACCGGCTCATAGCTTATTTCGTTTTGGGCTTATGTTTCAAAAGCTCACTTTGTGGTGCTTATTTTGGAACTTTTATTCTTATATAAGCTTATTATGGCATATTAAACTTATATAAGCCGAAAAGTTACAAAATAAGCCACAAAAAGTAAACTTATGAAACATAAGGTTAAAACCAATAAGCCATAACCCGGCTTTATAAGCCGAAAAATATCTACTTTCACGCATAAAGTCTCGAGGAGGACACTAAAGTTATTTTGCGACAAACATGTCACAAAATAAATGGTCATTTTGACAATTGCAAAAAATATATTCATACTTTGTACTAACAAATTCATTCTCATTATTATCAGGAACACTAGCACACGCCTTCGCGCCACCACAAGGCCTACTACATCTCGACGTAGACGAGACATGGCTAATAAACGACATAACCACATCCTCATCCTCATCCGCAATGGACCTAGAATCCGTAGCAGTCCACGAAATCGGACACTTACTAGGCCTAGGACACTCATCTTTCGAGGACGCAACTTACTAGCTATGAAAGATCACACTTTCGAGGACAGCATCATGTTTTCCAACGATAACTCACGGTGTAAGCAAAAGTCGAGCTAGCGCAAGACGATGTCGAAGGTATACAAGAGTTATATGGTTCGAATCCTGGTAATACCAATGGTACAACTGGACCTTCGTTACGTGAAAGGGATACTAATGGGTCACATGATAAAAAAGTTGGAAATTTATTTTTGGCTTTTGGGTTAATATTATTTTTATTTGTTTTGTAAGATATAGTTGATATATTTTTATTGTTGATGTGATTTAAAATTGGCCCAAATGATTATTTCATTTTAATTATTGAGGGGTGTAGCTGTATTTTTGATTTTTTGACTATGGGATATGTATATTCTCCTTTTAGTATATTGTAAATAAAATATTGTTTACGGTACAATTTTATTTGTATGACTTGGTTTTTCTTTTATGCGTGGGTTTTGTGGCTCGACATTATGAGTTGACTAATCACATAATGACTAACTTTTTAGATATCTTTGAATGGGCGCAGGTGGATAAAATGATTAATTTTCTCCCTGTTGGATCCGATTCTTTAATCCCTGTTTTTAAAAGCTGATATTTTTATCGTTGACTCACGGTTGTGATTTATTTTCTTTAAAGGAAATTTTGCATATTTTTTATTGATACAAATTAATTAATGCGATAAATGATTGTATTGTGTGTATTCTGTTTTGGTTGTTTGTACTTTGATGTGTTCAAATAAGAAAATAAAGTATGTAATTGAATTCTCTTTACTTTAGGATAACTTTACAGGCAAAAAATAATTATTCATCGAACTTGCATTGAAAATGTCCTTAAAAACGTGTAAAAGCATAGCAATTGCACCTTATTTGACTCTTTAAATGAAAATGACATAAAATAGGTGGCCAATAAATCATATTGACTTGTTCAAAAAAAAAAAAAATCATTTCTGACTAGCCAGCACCTTTGTTGGAATGCATAAACGAAAAACTTTTTTGATTGTGAAAAATGAAATTAAAAGTGAAGGGCGTTTGGTTTGTAAATGAATTTTTAATTTGGATTTGTACTTGAATTTAAATTTAAATTTGGATTATGATTTGTGTTTGAGTTTAATGTATAAGAGAGAAAATGTAAAAATTGTTTGTTTCCAAAATTATTTTTATCCTACAAAAAGCATACACTTTAAAAAAAATGTATTTATTATTGTTTTTGTTTTCTTATTTTTTAGTAGAATGACAGTTGTACTTGTACCCTTAACAAATTAATTAAAGTCTTTTATAAAGTTTGTATAATTTCAAACAAGAGTAATGTGGTAAACTTGATCAAACTTCTCTATCTATTTTTTTTATAGTATATAATAACGAAAACCAGTGACGGAACCAGGAAAATGGTTTGTGGGGCGCAATTTTTTTTTTTACCAATAGCAACAAAATGTGAAAGAAAAAATTGTGATCGACATAATAAATCGAGTATTATTACTTAGAGATAAAAGATTTATAAGGTTTTAAAATGTTAAATGTTGGGTTTTAGTATGTGAGTTGGGGGCAATTTGAGATTTGAGCGGGTGACACTTTCAAAAAAAGGTCAAAATTTTAAAAAGATTATACTAAATTCTCAAATTTTTCGACGAGCGTGGGGGGCACTTGCCCCCCATTCTAAAGAGCTACATCCGTCCCTGACGAAAACGTAAACAATAAATTTGAAACGGATGAAGTATATTGGGATATAAATTAAGAATGAGATTTATAATTCTTTATAAATTAAATATACATAGGCCCACAAGCCATAAATGTTTTTGTCAAATAAGTAAAATCATCACATATGACATGTAATTTTACACGTATCGAATTTTTGTTTTACTTATTTGCATTTACAATTTAGTTGTGTACAAAAGCAACAAGGACGGTGGAACTGTCAGAACTCCAAGGGGTCATGCTGAATTTTGTTAAAGACCATATCCAAAGGTGTCAAACACTGTTTCACAACCGAAAACATAAAACAAACTGTTTGTCTCACTTGAAAACCATTCCCTCAAACCAAAACCCTAATAACAAACAACTCCTGAATGTTGTTATGTACAAGGTTGGTTGCTAGGTTATAAGGAGAGCTCAAGATCGCATTTACCGTCATCATATCAGTTTTATATTTTACAACTAACTTCACCAATAAATTAGCGTAATAAAACAATTAAATTCACTACCAAAACATACCTCACAAAAACCATTTAATAAAAACAAACACACACACAACAAACGTCCAAGACTTGGTCGTCCAGATGACCGAGTTCTTCTTTATTTTATCGAAGACGCGTCTTGCATGTGCCAGCTAAACCAGGTCTTGAAGGGCTTTTACGGCCAATCTAAGAAAAAATATGGTATCATCGATGTTGTGTTTTTGTCCATTCTCTTAAGGTCAAAATGTATTGAGATGTAAGCCTTTTTACTGATTCAATATTATGCAATTTTTAATCATGATAGTTTTGGATCATTCTAAAAGAAAGATTTTCTAATAATTTTTTAGTTGATAGGGAAAATTTTGCTCCAAACAAAACTAAAGACGCATGCCGGCCATGATCGGCATCATACAAAATTTATCATTAAATCGTTAGATACTAGGGGTGAGCAGAAAAACCGAAAAAACCGAAACCAAACCGAAAACCGGAAAAAACCAAACCGATATAACCGACGAAATTAAAAACCGATGGTTCGGTTTTTACTTTTTCAAAAATCGAAAAATTTCAGTTCGGTTTCGGTTTCGTTTAAAAACCAAACCGTAAAACCAAACCGAACCGAACCTGTTTTGATATATAATAATACATGATTAATAATATAATAAATAACTAAATAAATCAAATTTATAAATTTATATTTACTTTGTGGGTGAAATTATAATATATTTATCTTAACATTTATATGTGTTTTTGTCGTGTACGTGTGTTTACTTGACAATATATCAATACATATGTGACAGTGATCACAATATGTATATTCACTTGCATGTGTCTGTGTCTAATCTATATCCGGGTAAATTTAAAAATTTGGGATAAATTAGGCTCATATTAAAAAAAATAAAGAAGAATAACCTATTTTCTATGTAAAACAAGTTTGTTGGTATAAATTGGCCATCCCCAAATATAAACAGTTAAAAACCGAAAAATCAAACCGAAACCGATGATAAACTGAAAAAATAAACCGCCAAAAACCGAATGGTTTTGGTTTTTGGTTTTACAAAAACCGAATATTTCAATTCGGTTTCAGTTTTAGCCAAAAACCGACCTAAACCGAACCGTAAACACCCCTAATAGATACAATAAATGAACTGAACAACTCGTTAGATATAATGGAAATACGTTTGTCTAATTAAAAAGTTTAAAAATTAATGAATTTGATGAATTATAAACCTTTATAAAGATTTAACACAGTGGATGCCCTAAATGTTATGTTGTATAAGAAAAAAAATTGCGGGCTTTGTATGAGCTTATTTGAGCCTGTTTTTTGAGCTGGTTTTATTAGTCCATATATACGGCATTCATTGGACTTTCGTACTCTTGATAGGCTAACTTTGACCCAATGATAAGGCTCACTTTCGATTAGTCCAATGTTGCCTGTTTATGTATAGTTAAAAAAAATTATACAAGAGGCTCTCAAATTTCTACTATTTATGACTTTTTTATATAATAAACTTTATTTATCAAATATGCAACAAATACGTTGTGATTTTTTGAAACAAAAAATATCCCGACATAAAGGCCTGTGGATAGGGGTGAGCAGAAAAACCGAAATAATCGAATAAATCGAAAACCGAAACCAAACCGAACCAAAGCCAATTGAACCGAAATAATAACCGAATCGAATTTTCCAAAATCGAACCGAACCGAACTACAAATTCGGTTTTCGGGTTGGATATGGGTTTGCAGTCTGAACCGAAAACCGAATTTATATAAATACTTATATTTTTTATATATTTATATATATAAAAAGACTATTAAAATTTTATCCTAATATAAAAAAACACTTTTTATGTTTGAAATAATTTTTTTTGTTAAGTATCTCTATAATAATTTTTTTTTAAAATAAATCGTGTAATTCGGGTCAACCCGAAAACCGAACCGAATTCAAATTTGGTTTCCGGTTCAGATCGGTTGAATTCCAGTTCGGTTCGGTTTTTTTTACCCAAAAACTAATTCTAACTGAAGTAACCGAACAACCCGATAACCGAACTGATCAACACTCCTATCAAAACTTAAGAAAAGATGTCATTGGGCCTATACCCACCTGGCCACCAATGCCTTAAGCAAAAATATAGGCTAGAAAAAGTCATTGGGCCTATACCCACCTGGCCACCGATGAGCAAAAATATAGGCTAGTCACTAGTGCAAAACTGCAAACATTTCATACCTCACATTTGCATAAAAAAACGAGGTGGGTTACCCGCGCTTCGCTGCGGGACGTTTTGCATAAAGCGTTTTGCCGTTCGGTTATAAATTTGCATCGAAACACTACAATATTGTAAACCATAAAACTTGTAGCAGATTGAAGTCCTAGCATGGCTAATATAGTAACAACACACAATTTTTACATATAATAGTTACCAGATTTTTTGTTACTATTAGTAACCATATCATAGATACATACATATTCTGTAACCAAAAAGTGATGATAAATATCATGATAGGAAGAAATCGCCTGAGCTGTCTCATTTTTTCTTAAAGAATTTTGTATGTTAAGGCCAGTTTGTGCCTTCTTGAGCTCCCCACACCTGCATATGATGAAACATTTTTAAGGATGCAAACAAAGCATATAAAATTAAGATAAGCTATCATGGCAACAGTTTGTGCTTTGGTTAAAAAGCAACCAAAGGATGTGTGTGTCTGTGTAGATATCGCAGCATTTTATATAATTCAAATGGATCAGTTTGGTGTGGCAACTAAAAATCAACAAGAAGTAAAGTTAAGAGTTAACTACATTTTTGGTCCTTATGGTTTACCGGGTATAACACTTTTGGTTCAAAACGTTTTTTTGTAACGGATCTTGTCCGATTTTACTCGACGCGTAACACTTCTGCTGTCCTAAAGGCCTCTGCTCTAACGCACTAATGCGCTCCTCCATCCTGAGCAACCTAGTGATCAAACTCATCTCGCTCATCTCGCTCGCACTCAGACGAGTCCGTAAATCCTGTATCTCTGCTCTAGCATCCTGTAAAGCGGTCTGACTCATAGTCTCTGCACCCCGATGTAGTCCATCTACCTTAACTCTCAGTGTATCAACCTGTTCACGAGGGTAAGCATCTACCGTGTACCTCAACTCAAAAACATCTGTCTCATCAACATCTAACACATCCTGTACGTGCTCTACATCCTGTGATAGTGACTGAACTCTCTCATTGGTAGCAGTCAGAGGTTGTAACTCAGAAATAGCAATTCTATCAGCCTGATCGTCACTCAAACAATCTACCTTTCTTACCAAATAAAGGGTCCTAACCTGGATGACATCATGACGCTCACCTAACCATCTGATACCCCTCTCTATCTCCCGCTCCGATCTCCTAAGCCCAATCTAAATACTCTCTACCCTAATGCGCAGTCCACATGTAAAGGGGTGTATCTCTCGAGAGCACAGATATATAGGATGTATGGTACAGAGGGTGTCAACATGGGGCGGAGGATGATGACTAGCAGAACGGAGGACGCCGTGCGCGCGTGAAGATGTGTGCGAGGTCAGGTATGCAGGGCAGGAGTATTGGACGCTCCAACCTCGAGAGACGGATGAGGCAGGTAGGAGAACGGATGATCCCGACTGCGGCTGCAGGTGACAAGCGCGAGATGTGAAGGGTTCTCGGAGGGGGAATCCGTTAGTTGTAGTGAGTTGATTCTAGAGATATGAAATGTGTCTAATAGGTCAGTGATAGAGGGAGCGATAATCAATCGGTAAGGGAGCAGGTATAGATGATGGTAATGATGGTGTATCTGGCCTAGTCTGTGAAGCAGCTCTGGGAGGTTTGACTAGAGCCATCAACCAGTCATCGTCATCCTCCCACTCACCATCCTCTAAATCCATCTCTTGATCCTCCTTAGGATCCTCCTCATCTATGTTCATATCCTCATCCTCCTCAGGATCCTCCTCAATGTCTAATACTAGGTCATCATCTGGAAAAGCAAATACATGATTAGGGGATGAGGCCACTAGTTCAGGTGACCACGGTATGTGGTCTGGTAAGGCAGGTGTATGGTATGGAGAAGCAGGTATGTGGTCATGTCCTCCTCCCACTCATCATCCTCATTCTCTAAATCCATCTCTTGATCCTCCTCAAGATCCTCCTTATCTATGTCCATATCCTCATACTCCTCAGGATCCTCCTCAATGTCTAATACTAGGTCATCATCAGGAAAAGCAAATACATGATCAAGGGATGCGGCCACAAGCTCAGGTGACCCCGGTATGTGGTCTGGTGAGGCAGGTGCATGGTATGGAGAAGCAGGTATGTGGTCATGAGAAGCAGGATCCGCCATGATGCTTTGAAAATAAATAAGCAAGCATTTACATAAATAACCTTTATGCAAATCAAATAGTAATGCTCTGGTAAAAACATAGATGATTAAAAATAGTCAAAATTTATATAAATTACTTTTGTATAAATAAATAATGATGCTCCCGAAAATAAGCATAAGTTGTTCGAGAAGCAATTCAAGTATTTATATAAATAGCCTTTATATAAATTAAATAGTAATGCTCTTAAAAAAATAAGCATAAGTATTCAGGAAGTATACGTCGCACGGATAATGTGTAAGGCAATAAGGGGGGTCCTAATATATATAGTAGTTATAGTCTAGGTACTTAATGCAACCTAGTTCTCTATAACATGTGCTCTGATACCAATCTGTAGCACCCCTAATTTTGGATAGCAGCGGAAGACAACCGATGGTACTACTTCATAGCACAAAGTATAAGTTACAAAAAACGACCTCTAAATGAGTCGTTTTGAAAGTTACACATTCGATATATTTAAACATCAGAGTTTACAAAGTACGAGGTCCCAACAGTTATACAGTACATAAATATTTTGAAAAGAAAATTTGTCGAATGGTAACGATAATGCAAGCCTTCAAAATAAGCCGTGCGACTTCCTGCCAAGCTAACACCTTAAGGACATGAGATAAACATGCTTAAAATGTCAACAAATAATGTTGAGTGAAATTCATAGGTTTACAAACAAAGCTGTGGAACACAAGATTTCAGATATAGTTGACTTTGAAACACATTCAACAATCGAAAGCATCTATTATTGGGATATAAATTAGTAATGAGATTTATAATTCTTTATAAATTAAATATACATAGGCCCACAAGCCATAAATGTTTTTGTCAAATAAGTAATCATCACATATGACATGTAATTTTACACGTATCGAATTTTTGTTTTACTTATTTGCATTTACAATTTAGTTGTGTACAAAAGCAAGGACGGTGGAATTGTCATAATAACTCCAAGGGGTCATGCTAAGTTTTGTTAAAAATCATATTCAAAGGTGTCAAACACTGTTTCACAACTGAAAACTTAAAATAAACTGTTTGTATCACTTAAAAACCATTCTTTCAAATCAAAACACTCATAACAACAGCTCCTGAATGTTATGTACAAGGTTGGTTGCTTGGTTGCAAGGAGAGCTCAAGATTGCATTTACCGTCGTCACATCAGTTTTATATTATAGTTTATAACTAACTTCATCACCAACTTAGCGTAATACAACAACTAAATTCACTACCAAAACATACCCCGCAAAAACCATTTAATAAAAACAAACACACACACAACAAATGTTCAAGACTCGGTCGTCCAGATGACCGAGTTTTTCTTTATTTGATCGAAGACGCGTCTTGCATGAATGAATGTAATAAGTAGGACGCGTCTTGCATGTGTCATCTAGGACGAAAACCAGTTCTTGAAGGGCTTATTACGGCCAATCTAAGGGAAAAAAATGGTATCATGAATGTTGTGTTTTTTTCCATTCTCTTAAGGTCAAAATGTGTGATGTAAGCCTTTTTACTGATTCAATATTATACAAATTTTAGTAAGTTTTTAGTTGATAGGGAAAATTTTGCTCCAAACAAAACTAAAGACACATGCCGGCCATGATCGGCATCATACAAAATTTATCATTAAATCGTTAGATACAATGGATATGCTTGATAAAAGTAAATGTTGCTAGAACTTGAGATAGAGCTGTGAATGAAGATGGAGATAGATATTATGAAAAGAGATTATTATTATAAGCTACATGAAGTAGCATTTGATTTTAAGAGATCATAAAGATTTTGTTTTAATAATCTTATATAAGTTCATTTGAAACGAAGCTTATATTTTAAAAGGCTTATTTTTTTTTAAATAATAATCACAATCTCCTCATAATCTTTGATGTCAAACATACCCAATGAATAAACTGAACAAGGTTTCAGCTATCGTTAGATATAATGGAAATAGGTTTGTATAATTAAAAAGTTTAAAAATTAATGAATTTGATGAATTATAAAACCTTAAAGGTTTAACATGGTGGATGCGTAAAGAAGTAAAGATCATGTGGTATAAGAAAAAAAAATTGTGGGCTTCGTATGGGCTTATTTGAGCCTGTTTTTTGAGCCGGTTTTATTAGTCCATATATACTAAATGATATTCGTTAGACTTCCGTACTCTTGATGGGCTAACTTTGGCCCAATGATAGGGCTCACTTTCGATTAGTCCAATGTGGCCGGTTTATGTACAAGAGATTTATGATTTTTTTTATATAACAAACTTTATTTATCAAATATTTAATAAATACGTTGCGATCTTTTAAACAAAAAATAACCCGAACTAAAGGCCTGTGGATCGGGGTGAGCAGAAAAACCGAAATAATCGAATAAATCGAAAACCGAAACCAAAAACAATTGAACCGAAATAATAACCGAATCGAATTTTCCAAAATCGAACCAAACCGAACTACAAATTCGGTTTTCGGGTTGGATATGGGTTTGCAGTCTGAACCAAAAACCGAATTTATATAAATATTTATATTATATATATATATATATAAAAGACTTAAAATTTTATCCTAGTATAAAAAAACATTTTTTATGCTTGAAATAATTTTTTTTGTTAATTATCTACATAATAATTTTTTTTAAAGAAATCATGCAATTCGGGTTATTCGGGTCAACCCGAAAACCGAACCGAGTTAAATTCGGTTTCCGGTTCAGTTCGGTTGAATTCTAGTTCGATTCAGTTTTTTGATTGACCCAAAAAATAATTATAACTGAACTAACCCCAACAACCTGAACTAATCAACACTCCTACCAAAACTTACCGACCTGGCCACAAATGCCTTAAGAAAAGATATAAGCTAGAAAAAGTCATTGGGCCTATACCCACCTGGCCACCGATGCCTTAAGCAAAAATATAGGCTAGTCACAGGGGTGTTCATCGGTTCGGTTATCGGGATGTTCAGTTAGTTCGGTTAAAAAAAAATTTGGTCAACCTGAAAACCGAACCGAACCGAACCAGGATTCAACTGAACCGAACCGAAAACCGAATTTAAATACGGTTCGGTTCTCGGGTTGACCCGAACAACCCGAATTTCACTATTTATTTTTAAAGAAATTAATAATTACGTAGATATTTAGTAGAAAATATTTATTTCAAACATAAAAAATGTTTTTTAATATTAGGATATAATTTTAACTAGTTTTAATGCCAGTGCACGCACGTGGCTTACACATTATGGTTTTTAAAAATATATGTATAATTTTGATTTTTTTTTGTTTTATAAGTTATGTTATATAGGATTATCGAAATCATATGAAAAGAATAGATTCATTAAATCTTTTATATATTATATGAACTTGAGGATAATTAGTAATTTTTTTATTAAAATTTACTTGTTTTCTGACTCGACATTGTGAAACGATTAATCCAAACGAAACTACCTTTTTAGGCAGCCCGGAGTCGGCTCAAGTGAACCTCCGAGGCCACAAGGAGATTAATTTTCTCCTCGTCATATTCGAATCATTAACCTCCACTTTGGAAGGCTGGTATTCGAACCATTGATCTCGTCATATCGATTGTGTATGCTGTTATTTGGTATATGATTAGATACTGTTAAATCTTTGTTTGGAAGTAAGAATTTGTTTACCTTTATTTTTTTTTTTTTGCGAAAATTGTATCTTCATTGAAAATCAACAAACGTTGACAACTATACAATGCACAACTACATATGATCCTATTGCAAATGGATTAGCCATTTGAGAAAAGATCTATCAAAATGTGACTAAGCACAAACTACAAATTCTATTTTCGCGATTACAAAACCCAAGGTTGCGACACCCATATGTAATATTGATGTGTTTGACATAACCAACTGCGACACCCATACTTTTACCTTCTTTGGAGCTTTGAATATGGAGTAGACTGCTTATAACCGCATTGATCATAACTAACCTTCCACCGAATGATAAACATCTTCCTTTCCATGATGCTAACTTTGATTTGAACTTGTCTATAACAGGTTGCCAAGTTTTAGAATTTGAAGGTGAAACTCCAACAGGAATTCCCAAGTAAATGAATGGTAGGGAGCCCACTTCACATTCCAGAATCGTTGCTATTTGTTGTAACCTACCCGTCGAGACATGCCTTCCGAATAAAGCACTTTTTGCAAAGTTAATCTTCAACCCCGATGCAATTTGAAATATATGTAAAATCTTCTTGATTCTTCGAGCTCTTGTGTAGATGGGCTTAAAAAGAGAATTGTGTCATCCGCAAACTGAGAATGATTGATGCACAGACGCTCATCAATTTTAATTCCTTTAATCCACCCTTTCACTTGAGCAGACTGCAACATTCTGCTAAGAACTTCAGCCACCAGTAAGAACAAAAAAGGAGATAACGGATCTCCCTGTCGAAGCCCTCGATGCATCATTGTTTCTTTAGTTGGGGAACCATTCACTAGAACTGAAATATACACATTCGTGATGCATGCCTTTATCCATTTTATGAATCTAGCACCAAAACCAGCTGCTTGCATCACTTCAAAGATAAACTCATGCGAGACAGAATCATATGCTTTCTGGAAGTCAAGTTTGAGTAGCAACCCAGTACGCCTACCTTTGGAAATTAAATTCCATAATTCGTTGACCAATAAGACACTATCCATCATGAATTTCCCGGGAACGAAAGCATTCTGGTTTTCACTTACGATGTCGTCTAAAACATTCCTTAACCTGTTGCTTAAAACTTTAGAAACTATCTTATAGATAGACGTAACCAAGCTTATCGGCCGCATTTGAGAGATAGACTTTGGCTGGTTATTTTTTGGAACTAACACTATAAACGTTGATTTGACTTCTTTTTGGAGACATGCATTCCTATGAAATTCTTCGAACATCTCTACAATGTCGTCTTGAATAAAACTCCAACCCTTTTTAATAAAATCCATTGAAAAACCGTCTGGACCTGGAGACTTACTACCACCACAAGACAAAATCGCCTCCCAGATTTCTTGTTCAGAAAATTCAACTTCGAGTGATTCTTTTTGGCCTTCTGATAGTGTTTTAAGACCCAATAATTGCCAATCTACTGATACTAAAGTCGTCGATGTTGTAGGAGAGAATAATTCTTCAAAGTGTTGAATGACATAACCTTTTATTGTGACCGGGTCTTCAATCCAGATAGAATTTATTAGCAAACCCGGAATGAAGTTCCCATGTTGCCTAATTTTGTAAAACAGATGAAAGAACTTTGTATTCTTATCACCCTCTTTGATCCATCTAGCTCTTGAACACAACATCCATTTAGACTCTAACGCTTTCTTCATATGGCTTACTTTAGCCAACGCCAATCCAAGGCAAATCTTCTCATCAGGAGTCAAAGAGTTGGTCACTTCCAAGTCTCTTAGTGCTTGAATATGTGTCTGCAGTTCTGAAATCTCCTTTTGTGGTTTTAAGAAAACTAAATGGTTCCACTCTTTAAGATTTTGCTTCAAATTTTTCAATTTTTTAAATACTTTGAATGCGGCCCACCCTTAAACGACATCTTTTTTCCACCATTATTCACACATCAATAGAAATTTAGGGGTTTGAAGCCATTCAAGGTTAAACCTGAATGGTTTAGGCCCCCAAAATTGAAGTTCACCAGCCCATATAAGCAGTTTATGATCAGAGTCTTTTCGATCACCTGCAACTAACTTTGAATTTGGCCAAACATCTAACCAAAGTTCGTTGATTAAAACTCGATCAATTCTTGCTCTTTTCCCCCCACTACCTTCTCTAGTAAATTATGAGTTGCTCAAAGGAGCATCAATTAATTGGTTAAATAACACAAACTGTTTGAAACTGTTCATTGAAGCGTGATTCACCGTTGAGTTCATTCTTTCACTTGAATCAAGTATGGAGTTAAAGTCGCCCGCAAGACAAACAGGACCCTTCCATTTGGACAATAGAAAAGATAATTGTGCCCACAAGTTACTTTTTGAACTCTCTGATTGAGGTGCATATATGTTAACTATCAAAACTTGATTATGAGAATTAGCAGGAGTGCCAATTATTGCCAACCAATTTAACGAGGCCTATTGTGATATCAACTTGAATGAGTCTTTCTTCCATAACGTTATTAGACCACCCGATCTACCATGTGATGGAACTTGAATTCCATCAAACATAACATCGGACCATACTGCATTGAGAATAGGTCTATGCACCAATTCTACTTGTGTTTCCTGAATGAGAATTAAATCTATCTTATATAATCTTGCCACCTGAGAAACCATCCTGCCTTTTTTTCTTACAACCTAACCCACGCACACGTATTCCATGAAAAAATGCGCATGTTTGAGTTCATTGTTCTTACTTACTCTAAGTCTTTGATAAAGGTAGACCAGGGAGTTTTATCAATATGGCTAGCTTTACCATCATTTATTGAAATACCAATAGAAGTTCCTAAGTTTGCAAGATCAAGATATTGTACCTCATCGTTCTCTTCATCAACCAGGCTTTCCACGTTTTTCTTTTGACCTTTCTATTTTGCTTTGCTTCTTATTATAGACCTATCTTTAATGCCTTGTGTCTTTTTCTTCTTGATCTTTTTTTCCCTTATCCTTTGAATATTTTCTTTGGTTTGACAGCAAAATTCATGCTCTGAATTTTCAAAATTACTATTATCTTTGGGTTGTAGATTACATTGGTACTCTACTTTGTCTGCGGATACCACTTCTAATGTTTGGTGCTGCAACTCTACTACTGCATTTTCTGTCACAATTGATATAATAACACTTTGGATAATACCCATTGTATCAATTTGGCTTTGGAGGGAAACTGAATGTAGTATGTGTGTCATATCACTAGGAATAGGTATCGGGCTAATAGGTACATCTTTTTGAATTGGAGTTTGACTTTGGGTTGGCTCTTGTTCCATCTCCCCCTCCACCAATTGACCTTTATCGCCTTGGTCGTTCGCCTGCTTCAGCGTTAAGTTGTTTTCCATATCAAAATGTGTGGGTGACTGAGGTATCAATGAACCACTGTGTGATATGAAATTCTTTTGTTGAATGCTTGACGTCTTCTGCTCTTCTGTTTCTACTGCTTCGGCTATCCATACTGGGAGGATCTTTGTCTCAGAAACCTGAACCTGGGTGACTCTTATTACTGGTTCAGGAGTAGTTATTTCCACAAATCATAACATACCATCTACAATGATGTTTGGACGCCTACAGTTTGATGTTTCAATAACCTTCGAGTGCGTTATTAATTGTATGTTTCGAACACAACTTAAATGGAACCCCTCGTATTTCAATCCAAGCAAATCTGGAATAAAATTCCATCCTTTCTTTCATTTTCTGAACTTTTAAAAAGTTACAGTCCTCGTCAACTTTGCTCAAAAGCTTAGTGAAACTTGCCTCGTCATTACATTGCACAACAACAGCATATCTTCCCCAAGTACTAACTTCAGAGAAACCAATACAATTATCAGTCAACCATTCCGTTACCTTTAACTTTGGGTCCATGAATCTATCAACAATCAAAGCAGAATGTTGCAGGTTGCTTGTATTGGCTTCGTTAATTTGTCCTGAAAAAGGTTTTTTCGATAAGTCTTGCCCCATTCCCACCGTTTGCTTTTTACTCTACAATGAAAGTGCAATTTTCATTTCTCTTTTCGCCTTTAAAACCCGAATCTTTCTGTCTAGTATCCATCGACCATTCATCCTTGTAGCCGCCTCATTTGCCTGATTTGCATTCTCAAACCTTATGAATGCAAAATCCCTTGATTGATGTCTAACGACTCCGTTAATCTTGCCGTATTTTCCAAAATCCCTTAGTTTACCCTTGTTGTATTTTAAAATATAAAACTTAAGGGTATACAGTTTAAGGGGGTTATTTGTTTATTTTTTTAAGTTATACCATAAAATTTGTAAATTTATAAATTTACAATTAACTCCATATAATTTATATAGAATTAAACCACTAAAGTTTAATTAGTTACCTCATCTTTTTTCAAATTTTTTGTTTTCACAAATTTGACACATATATTTTTATGTGTTTTTTTTCTCCTTTTCTCCACGGATTTTCATCCACAAAAAATTTTTCAAATTTTGACCAAAATGAATTCAATTTTGACTTTTTTATTAACCAATCAGAATCGCACATTTTGCCTACATTGGCAAAATTAAGCATTCTGATTGTCCATTTTTTTCCTCGTAACATTTAAACCTCATGATACAATGAACTCCGAAAAGATGAGTAATATTTATTAAATATATATTATATAATATTTATATATTATATATATATATATATATATATATATATATATATAATATATAAATATATATATTTATATGAATTCGGTTTTCGGTTCGGTTCTCGTTCACACTGCCAAACTCATATCTAACCCGAGAACCGAATTGGTAGTTCGGTTCGGTTCGGTTTTGGCATATTCGGTTCGGTCTCTAGTTCGGTTCGGTTGTTTTCAGTTCAGTTCGAGTTCGATTTTCAGATTATTCGGTTTTTTCAATTTTTCTGCTCACCCCAGTAGTCACTGTCACTAGTGCAAAACTGCAAACATTTCATACCTATTTGCATAAAAAATTTAGCTCACAAATTTAGAAGCGAGTCATACATCGAATCGAACTTGTAACCGAACTGAATTTATCAAGACTACATTGAACTGAAATTGATTTTTGATTTAAATATTTTTTTGGTAAAATGTAAATCGAACGGAACCAAAAACAAAAGTCATAGCACAAAGTACAAGTTACAGAAAACGACCTCTAAATGAGACGTTTTGAAAAGTTACACATTCGATATATTTAAACATCAGAGTTTACAAAGTCCGAGGTCCCAACAGTTATACAATACATAAACATTTTTAAAAGAAAAATTATTGAATGGTAACGATAATGCAAGCCTTTAAAATATGTCATGCGACTTCCTGTCAAGCTAACACCTTAAGGACCTGAGATAAACATGCTAAAAATGTCAACAAATAATGTTGAGTGAAATTCATAAGTTTATAAATAAAGCAGTGAAACACAAGAATTCAGGTATAGTTGACTTATTGAAATACATTCAACAGTCGAAAGCATTTATTATTGCACTAAGCCCATGACCCCGAAACGTTAACGATGTAATCAAAGTTACAGAGAGGTTGCCCTAATAGGTAATTTGCCATTTTACCAAGAGTACTCAAATACAGTGCGTCCGTTTGTCAATCGAGCGAACCTGGACGGGGGATGTCACTCCCAATAGATCTATTCACAGTATTCATGTTTACTTACGAAAAGTAATTAATCGGTTCATGATAATAGGGTCTTTCTAGCAGTAGTGGTACTTAGGCAATAATAATATCAGGATAAGCATACAGTTTTAAACACTTGCGTCCATAAGTAAAAGTAGCATGTATCTTCCCCAAGTAATTTATAAAACATTTAATAAGTAAAAGTGGGGCTATGAACTCACCTTATGCAAAACGATGATATAACGAGAATAAACGTCTGGAATCCGAGTAAAGTCCTAGAAGCTACCTAAAAATAAAGTCACGTCTTAGGCTTTATAAATATTATGTGAATGAATGTAAATAAGTTTTTATAGAGTTTTTTTTATATATATTATACATTGTACTTTAGAGTTTTATAAAGTTTATACAATATTAGGGACTAGTTGTGACCACTTTACAAACTTTTACAAGCCCTAGAATATATGTTGTTTAGTTTTCAGATTTTGTCTCGACTTTATAAGTCTATATCTTCTAAACCGTAAATAGTCTCGATTTGGTTTTTCGTCCACGAAAAGGTAATTGAGACTATTTAACTGAAATGTGGGTCCCACCACTTCAATTTTTATGTAAATAGTGTTAAATGGCTAAAATATCGTTAAGTACCAAAGCTGTTAATTTCCAGTTTTAATCAGTCCAGCGAAAAATGTCGTAACTCCTAAACTACATGTCCGTTCGGGTTGTTCAACTTTTCAAATTTAAGTTAAAGAGTCCTCTACAATTTCTCTACCAATAATGGGTTTTGTACAAGTTTTAAGACTTTTTAGCCAAAAAAGTCTGGTGTGTAAATCTAAAATACTTTTACCATTTATTTTCTAATTAATTCATCAGGTATCGTCACGACGTTTTGCCACCCGGAGAATCGAAGCTAAGACATAAATCTATAACCCTCTATTTTTACCTAAGGTTCAAGGTCTACTTATTTTTACAAGATACTCCATTAATGCTATTGATCAAACATGTCCCAAATACTTTTGACAAAATCATGTTTTTCTAGTGTTTTCCTTGTTTCAATCACTAAGCAGAAGGTATAGCTTTACAAATAAATGTATAAAATAAAAGTATATATTACATATAAATCTCAGAAATAAATAAGGAACATGAACAAATTACAAGTGAAAAAGAAAACATTGATTCCTTACAAAGGAAGTAATAGTGAAATGGATGAGGAGAAATCAAGAACACAACCAAGAACTTCAACTAATTTTTCAACCCAATATCTATAACCCTTGCAAGCTTGAACAACCTTGATGACAACTACCCTCAAACCAAGAATATGATGAACTTCTTATTATGATTTGATGATAAGCAAGCTAAGAACACTAACCAGATTCTAACTCTTCAATCCTTGATAATATTTCTCAGCAAATTTAAAGGTGAAATGGTGGTTTTGGTGGCTATGTTGGATGACAAAAAAGAGGAGAGAGCAAGAGAGTATTGTGTTAACTATGAGAAAGTAATAAGGTTGTGTTGTGGTGGTGAAAGTACAATGCATGCAAAAACTAAGGAACAAGTGTCCCTTAGAGTGTCATAAAAATGACATATGGAAGCTTAAACCCACCACATGGACAAGTGTCCATGTGGTTTGGGCGCGTGTTAGCAAGAGGGTACATATGTAAAATAATAAAATGCATAGATCATGTAGACTAATATTTAGTCTAGAGTCGGCATCACATTTAATACATTTTAATGTAATGTGTTTCACGTGACGTACGCGCAAGTATAACCTATCCGATTACTGCCATAAAAGTAAATTTTATGCCAAAACTAGAAGTAAATAAATGTAAAAAGTACAAGGTTAAATAATAATAGTAAAAGTACAAGGTTAAATAATGATCTGGAAATTACAAATTGCTACAGTCTCCCCTCGTTAAGGGAACTCCGCCCTTAGTGTTCAATTAGTGCCGTCAGCTGGCGGGGTGTTTGGGAAAAGGTGAGGGTACTTGCTTCGGAATTGGTCTTCACGCTCCCACGTGAATTCAGGTCCTCTCTTAGAGTTCCAACGAACTTTGACAATAGGAATATGACTATGTTTTAGCTGTTTGACCTCACGGTCCATAACCTCTATAGACTCTTCTATAAAGTGCAGCTTATCGTCAAGCTGGATTTCCTCAAGTGGAATAATAATGTTTTCATCCGATAAGCGTTTCTTCAGGTTTGAAACATGGAAGGTGTTATGAATTCCATTGAGTTCCCACGGTAAATCTAGTTTATATGCTACAAGGCCGACCCTAGCTAGGATCTTGAATGGCCCGATGTATCGTGGGCTTAGCTTGCCACGTTTCTCAAAACAGATCACACCTTTCCAGGGAGAGACTTTAACATAACCTTGTCGCCGAAATTAAACTCTAAGGGTTTATGCCTTACATCTGCGTAGCTCTTCTGGCTACTACGAGCAGCTTGTAAACGGTTTCTAATTTAAACAATCTCCTCCGTTGTTTCTCGGATAATCTCTAGACCCGTGAGTTGGCTATCTCCAACCTCTACCAGCAAACAGGTCATCGACACATTCGACCATAAAGTGCCCCAAAGGGTGCGGCCTTGATACTTGCGTGATAGCTATTGTTGTAAGAGAATTCAACCAATAGCAAATGGTTATCCCAACCTTTTCCATAGTTGATTACACAAGCACGCAACATATCCTCCAAAGTTTGGATGGTCATTTCACTTTGACCATCAGTTTACGGGTGATAAGCAGTGCTCATGTCTAGACGGCTTCCCAATGCCTTTTGGAGCGACTACCAAAACCTAGAAGTAAATCAGCTATCTCTGTTTAAGATAATCGATACTGGTACTCCAGGTCTGGAAACAATTTCCTTTAAGTAGAGATGGGTGAGTCTCTCCATACTATATGTTTCTTTGATTGGCTGGAAACGCCAAGTTCCTTTAAGGAGAGATAGGTGAGTCTATCTCCATTTGACTAGTGTTTCTCTTGATGGTAGAAAAATGAGCAGGAATTTTGTAAGGTTTTCTTTACTGATCGACGGTAACTCGTGCAAATGGTGGTCAGTGATAAAATACGCTCGGAATGTTCCTTGGCAATTTTACTTGACGAAGTCATATGTAATTCGTTCTTATTTCGTCATATCGGGGGAAATCACAGGTTTTGTTGCAATAGTCCTGATTGTTTTATTGACATTCAGTCTATTGATTTAGATACACGTGCAAACACTTGCGGACATATGTGACGATGTTTCAGCTTGTTTTTATTCGCTCAAATTATGGTTGGGCGTGCTTCATGACCGTATGTAATGTCTTGTCTGTTGTCTGAGGTATGAATGGTATTTAGTACTAGGACTTATGTGACTCGTGCTGAGTGAATCAAGTGTCTCGTAGATTTCCAAAAGTTCTCTGGGTAAATTAGGTCTGTGTCTTACAGCATTGGTTCCATCGGACGTGTCTCAAATGACTTGTGTCCTATATGACGAGGTGTCATTTTTATACACTTTTCAGGGTCATTTAACTCGTTCCCTAAATCATGAAAATGTATGTCAGTTTATGTGCGTAATCGTTTGTTTTTATGTTTTTTAGACTCTTGGTTTTTGTTCTTTTACTGTTTTATTTTCGTGGCCTTTTGGTAGGATATACACCATTCGCGTGACCTTGGGCTCAATTGGAGAGAGAACGGACAAGATACGGATGTTCTACTACAAATTCTTTCTTGATAAACTTCGTACAGTGCCTTGGATGACGGCCATCGCGTGTTCATTAATGATGGCCCTCATATGTCATTGTCGTATAAGAGGATGTCAGGATTTCTATGGGACGAGTCAGATCGTAACGCGGCCTCATAAAGAAACCCCTAGAAAGAGTTTTGCCTGAGCTGACGGTGTCAAAAAACCTGCGACGCAGTCGTGGCCGTATTTTCCTTTATGTATCCAAACCCGTTTCGGGTGTTTATAAGTGAATGGCAATGTAGGACCTGGTAACTCCTAATTTATTCGATTTGTATAGTGTTGCTCTTTAAGGCATTTTAGTGGGTGTCAAAACCCCTTTGTAACAGCCGTTTTATAATTGTTTTATTATGTGATCCTATCTGGTTTCTATGCCGAATTGGTCTATATGGGACACTGATTGACTTCGCTTGTTCTTTTTAATTCCTTTTATACATGTGATGTGTTAGTTAAAAACTCATACATTTGATATCCTGCCGCAAAACAACGTGGAGTAATCTCGGGCTTAATAAACACTTAACAGTATTTGAGTTAATTTATTTGCTAAGTTGTCTTTGTTTGGTGTTGTTATTGTCTGTCAGGTTACATAGGCCCCAAGTTCGAACATATCGGGGCATCTCTCAGAGTCGTGTCGGTATGTTTTTGTTAGGCTATGTAGAATATACGGTGTCTTGTCGGGTAAGAGGTTGTATGTACGGGTTAAGATTTTCGAGATCAAAGTCGTAAAGTCGTTAATTTTTTCTGCGAGCAGGTGCCATTGAAAGGGGAACACATGATGTCACACACGGTGCCGGTTACAGGGGAACGAATTCTCTGATGGGGAGGCATACGGTAACTAGCAGGGTGTGGGGCGGTGTGGACGTAACTGGTACTGTGATGTGCGATTTGTTGTGTGATTCTTGTGCTGCCAAAACGTGGTGGTTGCATGGAAACGAGTGATGAGTGTGTGTTGGGGGTTTCAGTGTGTGGGGGGGGGGTGTGCGTGGTTGTGTGAGCAGGAAGGGGGGGGGCGGACGGGGGTAGGATTTGGGAATGGGTTGGGTGAGAGACAGTGGGGAGGGGGGGCGGCGGGTTGTATTCAGCTGCCATATTTTTAAGCTAAAAGATTCGGCCAGTTCATTATTATATTTACCATGCCCACATAGTTGTTGATGTGTATTGGCCCTGCAAAATGAGGAAGCCCAATGTCTTATTTTCTGCTGTTTGTCTTTGACACTAATGTATTGTTTTTTAAGGAAGCAGCAGGGCTCAGATCAAGGACTTGATGTTGAGACTGTATAGCGAGGGCTGTTTTGTTGTTACGTATTTGATTGTGTGGTAGTTTTGGGAGTAGTGTGGTTAGAATGTGAATTGTAAATATCAAGTATTTATATGTTCTCCTTTCACGATAAGAAAAGATCAGTTTCTCATTTGAGGCAATTTTCTTTGGCGTTTCTTTCTTAGTTGTTATTATTTTATGTTATTAGTCATTCTGTGCTCCATGTTTGTTTGTTTTATTGAACCATTAGATGCATAGATTTCTAATTGGTCACACTTTACTCTTTTTTCTATTTCGTCATCACTCTTATGTTAATATGACAGTAATTAGTGGACTATCAAAGGTTTGTTGATAGTGAAGAAATGTGCATTCTTACGTATGATTATGGAGCTACTAATAAAGACGATTTGGGTTATGAGGTGGCTGGTAGATGGAGTATCGTTTGATTTAGAGTTCATTTTAAACTTTGATCTTCGATTTGAGGGTGAATTCGGTTCAACTCAAGAGGCGTTGAGCTTAAGAATCTTATAAGCTAGATTTTACCTTAAGTTTAGAGCTTGTTAGCTTTTATAAGATTAATTAGTAAATAAAATTACACTTTATTCACTAGTTAGTTAAATAAAAACTAAATAGAAATAAACTTATGTATTATTTTAGTTTATAAGATTGGGTGGTTTATATCGTCTACATTGTTTCGATCGGGTTCTATTTTTCTTCCTTTCTCTTTATTTAGTAGTTTAGATTTATTTTTCTTATGATGATTATGTTTGCTTATTTGTTAATTAATATGCTTAGTGAGTAGATTTTATATATGCTTGTTAAGTGTTAAATTGTTTAGTGAATTAAGTGTGCTTAATAAAAAAGGGAAAATGTTGATTAGTGATTTTTATATTACTTAGATTATTGTTGTGGTTATTCGAGAGGCCAAAAGTCATAAGAATAATTAAGCATTAATTTAGTAATCGATATCTTAATAAAAGCTGTTTTCAATATAAGCCAACGTTGTGAGCAGATAATTTGTTAGAAAGAGATTGATTCATCGATAAAGACTTAATTGTATATTTAATTCACACTTAAGTATCTAATCAATTCACTTAGCAAGCATATCTTTTATTATATGTCGTTCTTAGTTTATTTGCTCGCTAGTTGTTATCTAGTTTTCCTTAGCTTATTTTCATTTAGTTCAAAACCAAAACCAAAAATATTTGGCAATCAGGCATCAAACGAAACGCTTTAGTAAATTTCAAATTCATCTCTCGTTGAGACACGACATCCGAAAGATAAACTATTACTTTTCCTAAAGTAATTTTTATCCGACGTGATTACTTATATTATATTACTCGACTAGTCTTTCGGGACAAATCAGTTTTTGGCGCCGCGTTCTTGTATAAGCCTTCTTTAATCGCGATAACAACTGATGTTGGAGATTAAATTCCTCTTGATCTTGTTGCATGTGTTTTGGGATGGGAGAGAGAGAGAGAGAGTTTTGAAATGAGAGAGAGAGAGAGAGAGAGAGAGAGAGAGAGAGAGAGAGAGAGAGAGAGAGAGAGAGAGAGAGAGAGAGAGAGAGAGAGAGA
>BQNB010093725.1:0-12500 GCA_026074375.1 Tanacetum coccineum
ATACTTAAACAGGCAAGTGTAGTAGAAAGACGAACGGGTTTGTGGTAAGTAATAATATGTTATGGATGGTGAATAAACTGTCAAATAAATACCTTATAGTCTTGCATAAACTCATAGTGAAGAGCTGTTTCTGGGTCTGTGCTAGCAGCTCGTAGAAACTTATCTAGTCCATCTCGTGTTCCATTATCCACTACAACATAAATTTGAAAAAAAACAAGATAAACAACATGAGAATAGCCAAAAGACTATATGTGGATCACTTAACACAATTCACATAGGTAAGTACTAGTAATATGTCGTGTAGTGTAAGAATAATAAAATGGGATCCAAAATGCCATATTACAGCATAACGTGAGCTAACGAGAAGGCAAAACTGCACCCCCTCCGATCCGCTTTGACACTTAGAGAGTTGCAGTGATTGATGAATCACCTCAACCAAAGCAAGTGTATTAAGATTAGGAGACAATATCGGCTTAACTCCTTTTAAAGGTTGTAAACTGATATAGTACGTTTGTTTCACATTTATATACCTCTGAACACAATTCATAATACACATGAATGCACAGCACAATGAACGATATTCGCAAGCTTAATATCCACAAAACAGAACCATGTTGATGCTTATATTCTAGAATACTCTGATAAAATAAAACTGACCTTCATATAATCTCCGTCAAGAGCTATGGCCAGATTGCAATCTGCAATCGCGTCAATGATTTTACCCAAAGCTTGGTGTGCAGCAACACGATTGCATAAGCATTTAGCAGTGGAATGTCTTGATTCTATACTTCGCATTATCGCATCACTATAAATCTCCACAGCTACTCTATATATATCCCAGCTTGATAAACATCATTTCCTGCAATCTGGAGGAGGTATAATGGTAAAAAACAAGCAGTAAATCTCTAACACAAGTATACTTATATGGTAGTCAGATAGTATGCAACTGCATCACAGTAATTAATTAGGGTTTAGAGATAACCTTCGAAAAAAATTAGGGAAAAATAATGAAAAGTGAGATTGAGCCATGGCGGATTGGTGATAGTGTGTGTTTTTAGCGTGTGAAACTGTGGAGAAGAATGGTATGTGTTTTTAGCCATGGCGGAATGGTGTGTGTTTGTGTGTTTTTAGTATGTGTTTTTGGTATGAAATGGGGGAAGGTTGCTATGAATGAAAAATACGGTCTCCGTGTTTATAAAGTTTGAGGTGTTTTGTCACTTTAGGTCCTTGTACTTTGTACTCTTGTGTTAAATAGAAAAAAAAAGAATGATGCATGTGTTGAAGCGAGTGACGAACAATTTCGTCATTAAGTTTGTATAAGCTTTGTAACGAATAAATATCGTCACTAACAGTTACAATACTAACAAAAGGCATTAATTAATGCGAGTCAGGTTATTAAAATCACATGATGTCCTTTTTTTAAGGTAAAAGTAACTTTTTAACTCTTTCTATAATTTTTTTTAATCGTGATAAGGTAAAAAGTTATGAATGTCAGTTATCATTTGATTACAATTGTCAATTTTGTGACAAACATTTTGTTGGATTATGACCATATATGATTAATATATGTCCGGAAATATTCCCGAGCCTAAGGGGACGCACACGATTAAACAATTGAAAAGAAAGAAGCTTTTTATATGTTAAATGACGAGAAAAACGAGGCTGAATAAATGGTAATATATTTAAATGTATTAAAAAAACGATCGTAAAAGTTAACAGAGTATTAAATATTATTAAACTTTTATAGTTTAAACTTTAATATAAACTGAGGGGCTAATTATTACTCAAACCGAAGTTTACAAAGTGTCGGTTCACCCTTTTTTAATCCCCTAGTCGGCAAGAAGAAGTAATCCCACAAGTATTAGAAGATCAAATCTATAAATACAAGTTAAGTGTTTCATTTTTTAATAATCTTAAGAACCTAAACTTTAAGAATTCGACTATTCTTCTTCCTTGTTACCGTTCAAAGATTTTGAATCTTGGTTTGTCTTCAAACCGATCAACAATAACAAACAAAACAACTTTGATGTTTCATTGTTTTGTATTCGAATCCAACACTTATTGTGATTAATGTTTGTAGTTGTATAGATTACAAGAGACAATAAGAACGTTTGTTATAACACTACTAGTACAAAGCATACCTACGTCGTATGCTAAGAACTTATAGAGTGTGTGGAAAGCTTAGAGGATTTCATAATATTTTGATATCATTCGTGGTTTCCACGCGTTGAATTATACACACGCTTATTATAGAAGAACGATGTTTACGGTTACCTTTAAACGGTGTATCGTTTCGTCTAAAATGTCATGTTTCTATCTTGTTAATTATTGGTTCTATAACGTGATCATTTTAATTCCGCTGCGTACTCGGTTAAGTTAATTGTTAATATTTTATAGAAACCCGAATCAGTGGCATCACTAGCCATCGGTAGAATCTTTAATTACAAGAAATTAAGATTGGACAAAATAGAGTTTCATAATTAATTTTAATGCCCGTTGGCGTATTATTTGTTTACAAAATGCGATCGACAAAGAACCCACAAGGGTGTCCGTTTGGTTGTAGTTCGAACCTCAAGAACACGAAGGTTCACTCGGTTTAGTTGATAGTCAATCTACGGTGATCGTTTGGTTAAACACTACTAGTACTAGGAAACTTCGTTGTTTGCTAAGAACGTATTGTGTGTGTCAACTTAGAGAGATCTTGCTTTAGATCTTGGAGGGTTTTTGCGTGTGACGTAATACACACGCGTATATAGAAGACGGTGTTAACGGTTATCTTAAGCGGTGTATCGTTTCGTGCTAAAAGGTATACATCTTCTATCCTTGTTAATTAATGTGTTCTACATGTAATCTTTAATTCCGTTGCGTACTCATGTTAATTAATTGGTTAATTAGATCATAAAACCCAACAGTGGCATCACGAGTCATTCGATGAAGAAGCCTTATGTGAATAAATACATTGTTTAATTATTAGATAATTAGGATCATATTTAATGTTTGCATGCCTTAATTGTTAAGTGTGTTTAAATAAATGTTATTTAGTTTAGTTGATGTTTATATGTTTTATTTTAAGTTCTTGACTTGTGAGAAAATAAAAGGGTTTTTTGGAAAACAAACATAAACATGACTAATTATCGAAATAAGATTTATTATGGGCTATCTAATGCAAAAAGTCAAAAGTGGATTCGGCTTACATCCGATATAAAATCTTCCATGACTAGACTAGCAATTTATAGTTTGTAATGTATTCTTTAAATTAAAGTTTTAATTTTTATCAATGACGTTATTTGCAAAAGTACTATATAGTTGCAAGGACAAGGTTCGGGGAGACTCATCAAGACTTCGGTCTGGTAGACACCATTACCCTATAATACCTGACTACGTTGTAGTTTCCTTACCTTGTATACTATGTAGGAAGTCGCGAATGGTCTAGGATTTGAATGATTTTTAATCATTCTTTAATCTTTTCCCGCGATAAAAAGCAAATCTTTATATTTAAAGATACGTTGAATCGTCAATTTTAAGGTCTCACTATTTATGTATAAGATACGATGATAATAGGTGATACCGTAATAATAACTTAATTGAGTAAAAGTTTTTATTAAATCAATGATACGAAGATGTATGCATGCTTCTTCGTACATATTTGACACGTCAAATAAAATACCCTTTTTTAACTAAGTTGTTGACATCCAATTTGTAAAAACACTTGTAGATTGCTCTTTACTATGCGTGAGACGTGTGTAGATTTGCAATCGCAAGGTAATTATACGCTTTTCCGTGAGACGGTGAGTGTTACATAATTACTGTTTTTGATTGGACGACTTAGCGTTGTTGTGGTTAAACCTGTTAACACGCGGCATAGATGGGATGAAACATGCTTACTAGATATTATTGTAATAAAGTAAGTCCCATATGGTTTAGGAATTTTAATAGTTGTGAATTATCAATCGTTGATTACCTTTTAAATGCACCATCACTAGCAGATCAACTGATGTGGTGGGGGTATGTCAAGTTGGGTCTTAACCTTAGAAAATTAATTATTTATTTATTTAAACATGGGTAATTAATTTTCTTCAAGGAGTATTATCGAAAATACTAATTCTTGAACTTTTTATGTTTTTCAGATGGCACTACCTGTTCAAAACATAAACCATTCGGCTTTCAGGTCGATGTTTAAAAAAGAAAAACTTTCTGGTAACAATTTCAATGACTGGTTTGCTCGACTTAAGTTAGTCTTGAGAGTCGAGAAGAAAATATATGTCATTGAACAGCCTTTACCTCCTGCTCCTGAGCCTGTTGCTGACCCAAATGTTGTGGTTGAGTGGACAGCTCTATATGATGCCCATACAGAGATTGCTTATCTTATGCTTGGAAGTATGACTTCAGAATTACATAGGCAATTTGAATTGTTCTATCCGTATGACATGATTCAGGAGCTTCGATCTATGTTTGAGAAACAAGCTGAAGTGGAGAAGTTTGACTTAATCCAATCTTTTCATGCTTGCAAACAAGAGGAGGGTAAACCAGTTGCTGACTATGTCCTTAAAATGAAAGGATATGTGGAGAAACTGGAACGTCTTGGTTATGTGCTACCACAAGATGTCACAGTAGGCTTAATCCTTAAGCCTTACTAAAGACTTTGTAAGATTTGTATGAATTTACAATATGCATAACATGGGGAAGACAATTGGTGAAATTCATGCTATGCTTATTGAGTATGAGAAAGGTTTACCTAAAAAGGCTGAAACACCACAAGTAATGATAATTAAAGGTGGTAAAATCCAGAAGCCCAATAAGAAATCGCTTAAAGCAAAAGGCAAGAATAAGGTTAATGGAAAGGGAAAAAATAAGAAGGTTTATATCCATAAGCCTAAAAACCCTAAGCCTACTGCTAGGGAGCGCTCAGCTAAGGATGATGCCTGCCACCACTGTAAGGAGGTAGGACATTGGAAAAGGAACTGTCCTATTTATCTTGCTGAGTTGTTGAAGAAAAAGAAGCAAGTTGGCTCTACTAGTTCTTCAGGTATCTTCATGATAGAATTATTTTCTTTACCTAATAATAACTCCTGGGTGTATGACACTGGTTGTTGTACTCACATTTGTAACACAAAACAGGGATTTAGGATTGAAAAGAAGCTAAAATGAGGAGCTGAAATGAGGAACTCTTTACTTGTACGTGGGTAATGGAGTTCGTGAACAAGTAGAAGCTATTGGAAGTTATAACTTAGTTTTACCTAATGGCCTAGTGATTTGTTTAGACAATTGTCATTATGCACCTACTATTACTAGAGGTGTTGTTTCAGTTTCTCGTTTGGTTGACAATGGATTTGTTCAATGTTTTACGGATTATGGAATTTCAATTTTAAAGAATAATGTTCTTTATTTTAATGATGTTGCTCGTAATGGTATTTATGAAATTGATATGCATGATCTTGTACCAAACGTTAATTCTATTTATAATGCTTATCTATGGCACTGCCGTCTTGCTCATATAAATAAGAAACGTATTAAACAGCTGCAACAAGATGGGCTGTTAAAATCAACGGATGATGAATCTTTTGATAAATGTAAATCTTGTTTATCTGGCAAGATGACAAATAAACCTTTTCACATGATGGGCTGTTAAAGTCAACGGATGATGAATCTTTTGATAAATGCGTATATTGTGTTATCTGGAAAGATGACAAAGAAATACCTTTAACCACTTCATTAGTAACGAAATGGCAAAAGACTTCTTGGAATTCAATTCATTTAACTGACAGTATGTGGGTCCACTTAGACAAGTGTCAAGACAAAAGGTGCTAGTCACTTTCATTACTTCACAGGATGATTTATAGTCGTTTATGGTTATGTTTATCTTCTTAAACATAAACATGAGGTCTTTTGTAACGTTCAAAGTGTTTTAAAAAATGAAGTTGAATCAACTCGGGAAGACCATTAAGGGCATACGATCAGATTTCGGTGTGGCGAATACATAAGCAAGCGTGTTTAAAGATTATCTAAAAGCTAACGGAATTGGTTTCAACAAACTTATCATCCATACACACACACAAACATATTGGAGTGTCTGAGAGGAGAAAACCAGCATATTTGTTTAGATATGGTGCGATCTTATGATGAATCTTACAACCTCATGCCTTTATCATTTTGGGACTTATGATTCTAGAGTCTGCAACACGCATTCCTCAACTATGGTTTCCAACTAAGAAGGTTGACAAAAAAAACCATTGAATGTGGTATGGAAAAGTTCCAAACTTGTCTTAATTAAATGGTCTGGGGATGTGTGGCTATTGTGAAGAGAGATACGCCTGGACAAACTCGACAAAGATCTAGTTAAGTGTATTCTTCATAGGATACCCAAAGGAAACGATGGGTTTACTATTTCTATCTTCCCACCTGGAAACAAAAATGTTGATTGAAGGTATGCTGAATTCTTGAGAAGCGTCTCATAAGTCAAGAAATCAGTGGCGGAGGGCGGTGGTAGTCTTGAAGAAAATTCAAGAAGATAGAAGATACAACACCTTCTGAAATCGACAGCAACTATTCCTCAGAGGGTGGGGGTTTTTGAACCTACAAAAGAGGGATGTGATTCTGTTTAGTTTTAGGTCGAAAGGACACATCGAGATCCAAAACGCTTATGTATAAATGTAGAGGTGGGAGGTAGCATGTCTAGGGGTTCTTAATGAAACACGCCTAGCTATTAAATGCCGCAAATTGTTAGACTATAATCTAATAGTGGATTGATGATATGAATTCGGAAAAATAAAATTTCCATGATGAACAATATGGTTTGGGTCTTGTCGGATCTTCCCTCTGGTTGTAAGGACCGCTTTGGGTGCAGGTGGCCTTTTTAAGAAAAAAGATGCATGGATGGTATTGTACCACGTCTATAAAGCTCGTCTTATAGCAAAAGGGTTTCCACTCAAACTCTACGGGGGTTTTTGATTATGAAAGAAATAGAAACGTTCTCACCGTTGCTGACATAGAGTTATTAGAATTCTCATATCTATAGCAGCATACTATGATTTATGAGATATGGCAAAAATGGAATGTTAAAACAGACTTCTTAATGGTTATCCTTGATGAAGAACAATCCTATATGGTGCACACCTGAAGGTTTTGTTTTGGATCTTAATCATCCCAGAAATGTATGCATGCTCAATGAATTCCCATTTTTATGGTCTTAATAAGCAAGATCAAGAAGCTTAGGAATAAAAGATTTGCATGAGAAAAATCAAAAGGTTTTGGATTTTGCTCAAAAATCTTGATGAGCCATGTGTCTATCAAAAGCTAGTGGGAAGTAATGGTAAATTTCTCATCTTGTATGTTGATGACATAATCATCATGGGAAATCACATTCTAAGTTTACAAAGTGTAAAGGATTATCTTGGAAAGTGTTTTTGCTATGAAAGGATTTGGGGTCAGCAACCATTTATTCTTGGAATAAAAATCTATAGAGGATAGATCGAAGGTGATTAAACTTGGACTTTGTCAAAATGATTACATGGATAAGATCTTAAAAGAGATACAAAATGGATAATCCAAACTTAGGTCATATCCCCATGCAAAGGAAAGTACTTGACTTGAATATATCACAGGTGATCAAACGCCTAAAGAGCGTAAAATTCGCATTGAAGAATGTTACCTTATGCTTCGGCTGTAGGAATCCATCATGTATGCGGATTTGTTGAAACTAGAATCTGATGTTGCGTTCATGCAATATATGAAAGCCGATTTTATCAGAATTCCAGGTGAACCTCACTGACTGCTGTAAAAAACTTTCTTAAGTATTTAAGAATTACTAAAGATGTTCTTGGTTTATGGTGGAATCCTAGCACAGAAACTTAGAGTTGAATGCTATTGCGATGATGGATTCGAGACTGGATAGAGATCGACACTAAGTCTCAGACGATTATGTTTTCGTTTTGATTTGAAGGTACAGTGGATTGGAAGAGCTCAAAGCAAAGTTACCACTGCAA
The DNA here is from genome assembly GCA_026074375.1 of Tanacetum coccineum. Classification (NCBI taxonomy): domain Eukaryota; kingdom Viridiplantae; phylum Streptophyta; class Magnoliopsida; order Asterales; family Asteraceae; genus Tanacetum; species Tanacetum coccineum. Next base: position 7,983 of record BQNB010093725.1, read on the forward strand.
ATGTCTGCTTCAGAATCTAGAAAATAACATCGATGCATCCAGTAAAGCTGCTTGGAAGCTGTTTGGGATTAGGGAAATTTTATCTCAGCGGCTTGGGTATTTGTACCAAACGATACAATGAAAACCTTTATTAAATATGTACTGCGACAATTCAGCTATGCAGTTCATATATGGACTAAAGAACAGGGAGTTCAGAAAGGCGTCCTAGGACACTATCTAAAGTCGATATCATTATGTTCGCGAGTGTGTTGAACTGGGCGAAATAAGGGTTTACTTAAAGTTCACAACAGATAACAATCTAGCTTTGTCTCCTTTTAACAAAGGATTATCAAATAGGATGCATACTCAACATTGCCAGGGGCATGGGGCATGCGTACCTGGCTAGTAGTTTCTATAGACTCTGTGTTTTAGTATTTTGGATAAAGGGACTGTAAAAAATTTTATTTTTGATAATGATATACGTTGGTATTTTGTTATTTTTATTTTATATATTGTGTACTATATTTGCATGTTTAAATCCAAGGATTAATAAATTGGATGTTGATTTCTTAAATTAATCCGATTGTCGATTTAACAATATGGGGTATATTGTTTAAACTAAGACAATTCTGAGTGATTGGTGATATGGATTGGTTAAGGATAAGTTCACCAAACTCACTTTGATATTAATAAGATGAATTATTGGAATTTCCCCGCCACAAGTAATATCACTTATTGGAGCGAAGTCATCAAGTGAATCTTGTAAGTGATTTTATTGACACAAATCATTAGACTGGAGATGACAAGTGGTTTAGCGTATGTGGATAGGCCATTCTTGATATGAGTTTATGTTGTACTGATAATATTTAGGTTTATCTATTAAGGGCTATCAGATTGGGGTTTATGCACATGATGACTGGAAAAATCAAAACCCAAAAAACAAAAAACACACACCTAAAAACACAAAACACAAGAAAAAAACACAAAAAATAAACCAAAACACAAAAACCCCCATACACATAAAAAAAAAAAAAACCCAAACAAAAACCCAAAAAAAAAAAAAAAACAAAAAAAAAACAAAAAAAAAAAACCCAACAACCAACCACTTACCAAACACCACACACACACAACCAAAAACCCCCACCCCCACCAAAACCCCCCCCCCCCCACCCCCCCCAAAACAAACCCCCCCACCCCAAAAACCCCCCCCAAAACCCCCAAACTACCCCCACCCCCCACAACCCCCCCCCCATCCCCACCCCCCCCCCCCCCCCCCCCCCCCCCCCCAAAAAACACACCCCCCCAATAAAAAAAAAAAACACAACACCAAAAAACAAACAACCCCCCCCCACACCAAACCACACCCAAAACACCCACCACCACCCCCCCCCCCCCCCCCCCACAACCCCCCCCACCACACCCCCCCACCCCCCACCCACACCCCCCCCCCCCCCCCCCCCCCCCCCCCCCCCCCCCCCACACCCCAACCAAACACCACCCCCCCCACCCCACCCCCAAAAACACACCCCCACCAAACCCCCCCCCCCCCCCCCACCACCCCCCCCCCCCCCCCCCCCCCCCCACACCCCCCCCCCACCCCCCCCCCCCCCCACCCAACACCCCCCCCACCCCCCACACACCACCCACCCCCCAACACCCACACCACCCCCCCACCCCCCCCCCCCACCCCCCCCCCCCCCCCCCCCCCCCCCAAACACCACACCCCCCCCCCCCCCCCCCCCCCCCCCCCCCCCCCCCCCCCCCCCCCCCCAACCAACACAACACAACACACAACACCCACCACCCACCCACCCACACACACACCCCCCCCCCCCCCCCCCCCCCCCCCCCCCCCCCCCCCCCCCCCCCCCCCCCCCCCCCCCCCCCCCCCCCCCCCCCCCCCCCCCCCCCCCCCCCCCCCCCCCCCCCCCCCCCCCCCCCCCCCCCCCCCCCCCCCCCCCCCCCCCCCCCCCCCCCCCCCCCCCCCCCCCCCCCCCCCCCCCCCCCCCCCCCCCCCCACCCCCCCACCCCACTTGTAAGTCAATATAGAATTTGTATCCTTCAATTTGTTGAAGTAGATACCAACTGGGCCCCTCATAGAAATTATCACGGATTGTGTGTATGGCCGTACTGAATATACTAAAGAAGATTTGTATCATGATTTTCAGTAATCTTGATGACTTCATATATGAGAAAACAGAATCGTTTTTAAAATATGATTGAATATTGTGCCTTGTCCTATTGTATACAAAACAGGTTTCGGAATACTTAAGGGTGATTGGTATATTCATTAAATATAACATTTGTTTCATGCCCTGTGAAAACCACACTCGGATGATTTTTTGGGTGCATTGGCGGTGTTGATAGATTGCACTTTCCAATGTAATTATATCTATTCATACCTTGTACAAGTCTGGGAAGCTGTTGGTTTATGAACCATATATGAATTAAATATTATGTCCAAAAATATTTTCGTGCCTAAGGGGACGCACAGTTTTTTATGTTAAACGACGAGAAAAATATATTAAAGTAATATATTTAAGTGATTAACAAACGATCGTTTAAATGTTAAAAAAGTTTTAAATTTGGTCCGGTTAACGTTAAGGGACTAATATTAAATATATCCAAAGAATAAAAGGGTTCGGTTTGTCTTCCCCTTTCCTTAGTCGTTGGTAACGAAATACATTCCATATAGGCTTTGGGAGACTACATTGGGCTCCGTCAAGTGACAAAGGATATAAATTTATGTTTTAGGCTTTTCATATTTTAGAACTTGAGAAAAAAAACCCTTAAAATAAAATTCGTCATTTATCCATATATCTTGATCAACTAGCCCAAAAAAGGTTTTTGGATTCCTTTGTTTGTTTTTCTACGACTCGAAACAATAAACCAAAACATACACTTTTGGTATTTTTTCGTTTTGTTTTCGATTCATCACTTGGGAGCTTTTTTGTTCGCTAGTTGATGATTCAAGAACAAGAAGAATCGTTGTTTTTCTACCTAATACGTACTAGCATACCTCGTCATTTGCTAAGAACGTATAGTGTGTGGAAGCTTAGAGGAATCATACTTTGATTATTTGGTGGTTCGCGGGTGTTTGACGTTAATACATCTCGCGTATATAGAAGACGGTGGTGATTTACGGTTACCTTTAAAACGGTTGTTATCGTTTATGTGTATAATGTACATGTTTTCCTATCTTGTTAATTATTATGTTCTACACGTGATCATTTATTCCGCTGCGTACTCGTGATAATAATATGATTAATTAGATCATAAAACCCAACACTATGTAGCATGTGGGTGGCATACGAATTATCAACATTCACAACCATTGGCATATGAATTATCAACTCAAAGATTTACATTTATGGCATACGAATTATCAACATTCGCAACTATTGGCATATGAATGATCAACTCAAAGACTTACATTTACATGTGGCATACGAATTATCAACATTCGCAACTACTGGTATACAAATACTTTGAATCAGGGTTTTTCGTCATTCTTAACCCTTTGTAGAAAGATTCCTAATTACCAAGACATGCACCATCAACAAAAATTAATAAAATGAGTTATGTTTGAGTTACATTTTTTAGTGTAAGTCTAATGTTTTTAAACTTACAAAGTACTTACATGTCTGTTTCACGTGGGTGTGCGACCTTTCCATATGGTTTGTACTTTTTAGTTACCCAAATTCAAGTTACATAGAGTAAATGTTTTATGAGCAATATTTATTTATTCAGTTAGTTGCAAATATCAACCATGTCAATTTGACAATTTGTACTTTGACCAGTTTCATTAATTGGCACAAGAATTTTATCATTGCCACATATTTTCCTTCTTCTCTAGATTCGATCATTCATTTTTATAACCAAATCAGTCATCGGTATACACGATCGTTATTCTCAAACCATTCTCGCATATTCATGTTTAAAATTATTAATCCAATTTAGTCAATCTAAATTGTCTAGGGAAAGGTGACAAAATCCATTTTTATGGTTTAAAGTTCTTTACCTCCCTATAACATATATTTATTCTTCTTTCGTTAGACTTTTAATAGTAATGACTCTTGTATATGGTTTTTAAATAATTCTCTCTCCTAACATTTCTTGTAATTCTTTAAAGGATTGTTGGGTGAAATCACTATATACCTTGAAAACAAACTTGACTGTTAATCATCCAAAAGATATCATTTAGACACGTGGTAATCATGTCAAAATTATATCATTTGTCTGATACTTCAACGTGACTATTTCTACTTTATTCATGCAAGGATGTTACAGCCCACAAACACACAGGTATACTCCTAGTCTTGGTGTATCTTGGGGACCATGGTACATATGTGATTGTAACGGTTTGGTTTATACGTTGTTCGTTTATTGTCATATGTGTTTTAAGGTTATGTTCTTGAGTTGTAGGGGGAGGTCGGGTTGAAGCTATCTTATGTGAAACATGTAGGTAGGGGTGTAATAAAGATGTAGTGCATTGTCGATTCTGTCTTTATGTGGAAGAATGGTGAGTAGTGAGTCTAG
>BQNB010093725.1:20000-26290 GCA_026074375.1 Tanacetum coccineum
ATGGTATTTTTGACTGCTCGAAGGCCATCTCTTACAGCATCCTTAATTTGGGCAATTGTGTGGTCATTTGGTCCTGCAATAATATGAACGTGATGATAATTACCATTTAAAAAGGTTAAACCAACCTATAAAACAATTTGGAGCATGAAAACAAGTAACATCCTATATTACCTTTAATTAAGATTGTACAAGAATTGGGATGCTTTACATTCTCAACGAATGTATACTTCTCTTCACCAAGAACATGCTCATAGACAAGTCCAGCCCATCCAAGGCAATCAGGGGTTAGGTCCTCCACAGAGTTCACAGCCTCCCCACCACAAGCCAAAACCAAACGTTCCATGTTTCTCCTTTTGGCTCTTCGAAGAGCAACTATCTGAAAAAATACCAAATTATTCTTGGTTAGTACAGAAGTTGAGGTTTAATAGTCCATCCACCCAAAACAATTGCGCAGTCATTAAGTGTCATTATTATAAACTTTTATCCTGTGGCCTATAGTATTATTAAGTGGTAAAATAAGGAACTCAATCAATTATACCTATTGTTTCTAGAAGTGGGCAACTATTTTGGGACATATTAAAATAAAAAGGTGGACCAAATATTAACACCAAAGGAATATTAATATATGAAATACGTACCCCTGCCCTAGCAAGAAGATCCAATGATGGTGGATCGATCCCCTTCTGATTAATAATAACAAAGTTGTCTTCAGTGCCCTCACACACCTGTAGACCATGATATTGATTAGAATGCATAGTTTCAACAAAACCCCTTCTACTATTCAGTGCTATCTACCGCATACCTTGTTTTTCAGCGCAATTATTTTTCTCACTCTCTCATCAACAGAACGTCTCTCAGCAACAACCATTGCTTCTCTCTGTTCAGCATTTGAGTAGAAAAATCCTGCATTAATTTCACTGAAAAAGAAGAGATGTCAGGCTTATATAAGATATTCTATGAGCTCATTACCCTTAACAATCATTAACAGGTATCAAATTTTACCTTTTCTCATATTCCAAAGATACATTACAGGTCAAAATGTGACAGTTCTCCGCTCGTCTCTTCATGTCAGGATGCCTGGATCCATGGTCAAGAACAAGGCCCTCCACCTATTGAACAACATAATCAAAAGGTAATTAGAAAAAATCCACAATCTGCATAAGTGAAATGATAACTGTAATCACATCTAACTTACCAAACGAGTGTCTACATCAAACTTGTGGCGCATGTGCATAATCTCAACCATAAAAAGATCGATAGCTTCTTCAGGCTTGTTAACACAGAGCACCTACGGATCGTAAAAAAACATCAGATACTATTTAGCTGGAAGCTACACATGGAATGATGATTCCAAAACTAGATAAAGTGGAAACCAGACTACTATATCTGTTATAGATTCAAAATGTAGGACTCACCGCATTCACAACTATGTCAGTCAATTGATCTGCCAAAGATTCATACAACTGCACAACAATATCAAATTATATATATTATACACTAAAATAGAACCTGCCTTTAAGTAACCAAACAATACCTTCAACAAAAAAGAAAGAGAGAGAGTAACGAAAAAAACCTTAGTTCTCAATGTAGTTCTTGCTACCATCTTAAGCATTTCTCTATCAGGCCCATCACCCATCACTACAGGAGTCTTGAACTTTTCAAGAAATTCCAAAGTGGCCTTCTTGGCAATTTCGAAACCATCAACCACAACACGGGGATGCATCCCTGAATAAACAGCAACAAAAATGAACATACTTTTTCAGTTGCCATATCAATCAAATGATGATGGCAGCTATATTATCATGTGGTAAATCAGCTAATAATGGAAAATAATATTATCAATATTATCATGTGGTAAATCAGCTAATAATGAAAAATAAAACAGTATTATCACGTGGTAAATCAGCTAATAATGAAAAATAAATAAACTACGTAAACAAAAATACTGTTAATGATGATGAGGTCTGATCTTTCAATATAATCATACTAATCGACAAGCAACACGAAATTAACTACTCTAATTAAGACTGAGAAAATTAGATACCTTCATCAATACAACGCTCAGCCTGTTTCATTAGCTCGCCAATAAAGATGACCGTAGAGGTTGTCCCATCACCACTGATATCATCTTGTGCAACGGCTGTCCTTGCAATCATAATAGCGGTTGGATTTTGGATTTGCTGGAACCAGAAAAGAAGTCAATCGCTATAACAGAAGTGTGGCACTATTCTAGTGATGTAGGGAAACAAAATTCATTCATATACAGTCGTTGCATTAATGACAAACATATTGGATCACTGCAATGAAAAACTGATCACCTAATTGATGCTGAACTTCCACAATGTTCACAATTCTATCAATTCCATTATCAAAGTTCGCTAACTTCTTTAGTAAGTACCCTAATAATTTTGACCGATATTAAAATTCTTCATGTAGACAAATTATAACTAAATAAACATGTGCGTAAGCATCAGTTAGTGAATAACTTGGTTTTAAAAAATTGCAATACTACTGTCATAACTCTCATTCGGGTGCACATAAAACACACCAGTCCGATCTGAATAAACCAAAAACATGTGTTCGGTTTAAAAAAGTAGATGTTTATATCAGGTCCAATCTTGAATTCCATTCACAGAAAAAGCAGGTTCAATTGGCTGGCTTATAACAGAGAGGATCAATTGACAAATTATAACATAGCAATGGATAGGAGTGTTAGTTATCCAAGTTCATATATTTAGATATCAGATACGTAATCTTAACTAGATTACTTTCAGGTATTTTCTTATTGCTCCTTCTGCTACTTCAAGTATTAGGGGGTGTTTGTTTCGGCTTATATGTGGGCTTATGAGCTTATTTGATTTCGGCTTATATAACATAAGCCCTAATTTTCCAGCTTATCTTGAGACTTGTGGGCTTATAGAAGTTTATTACGATATGATAAAACTTATATAAGCCCGTAAGTCTCGATATAAGCCAGAAATTGGGGCTTATGTTATGTAAGCCATAATCAAATAAGCTCATAAGGCCACATATAAGCCGAAACAAACACCCCCTAACGCACAATATTACTTTTCACGTGCAGGAGTGACATATACATGTTACAAGTACAAAATTAACACAACCATCAAACTTCCACTTGTACAGTTGTAGTCTTCTCTCGTTCTAATTACAGTATATAACTATGCTTTATTTCAAAAACCCTAACCAGTTTCAATAAACCTTAATAATAATACAATTTACATTCAGCGTAACAAATGAAACTAACCATCTCCTTGAGCAAAGTATTTCCATCCTTAGTGAGCTTAATATCACCAGCTCCTCCAACAAGCCTATAAATAAAACAAATCAATTCAATTAAAATTAAGAAAAAAAATGAATAAAATAAATAAAAAAGATACTAACATCTTAATAGTGCCTTTAGGACCAAGGTTACTCTTAAGCACATCTTGTAAACCTTTAGCAGCATTGATATTCATATTAAGCGCTGCTGATTTGTTCAGCACTTCCGCGTTAGGGTTTAATACCCGTAGAGACATTTTTAAACCTGTATTTTTATAAATAAATAAAAAACAAATTGTTAAAAAGTTTATAAAATATGAAATGGTTAATTATGTATTCATACCTTTGATTAAATTAGATGATTATAAAGTGGATCTTGTGAGAGCGGGAGTTGTTTTTGAGAAGTGAAAGTGTGAGACGGTGAATGTTGGAAGATACGGCGTCGTTTTGGTTTTAAAGGGTGTGTGTTTGGTAAAGTGGTTTAGTGTTCTTTTTATTTTAGTATTTTTTTTAGTATCAGTGTGTGTTTGATATTTAGGTTTTTAGTGTTTAGGAAAGAACTTGTGTCTCATGATTATTGTTGTATGTTAATTGGGTCTTTAGATCACTCAAATTTTCAATTTTATTCGTTTAAGTTAACTAAATTTTCTTTTGCGAGTTTGGGGTATTAAAGTATACGGGTTTGACATTCAAGTTAGTGAATACCAAAACTGTGTTTATTCAGGTTATCTTAAAAACCGGTAACTGAGACTTGACCAGTTTTCCTATTATATTGAGAAACTTATTAGGTTATTTTGACAGATATGTTACTCAACTTTGTGAATTTATTCGCCCAAGTTACTAAAGTGTGTTGTTTTGTTCTATTGGGTTAGTAATATATATTTATGAGATAATCAGTTAAAATATATACGTACATTTTTATACTCATGATTTTATACACACATTTTTATACACGTTTTTATACACATTTCTATACACACATTTTTATACAAGTTTTTATACACACATTTTTATACACGCTTTTATACACACATTTATTATAAAAATGTGTGTATAAAAACGTGTGTGTAAAAACTTGTGTAAAAAAACGTGTGTATAAAAACGTGTGTATAAAACATGTGTATAAAAACGTGTATAAAATGTGTATAAAAACTTGTGTATAAAAACGTGTATAAAAATGTGTGTATAAAAACGTGTATAAAAACTTGTGTATAAAAACGTGTATAAAAATGTGTGTATAAAAACATGTATAAAAATGTGTTCATGAAAACGTGTGTATAAAAACGTATGTATAAAAACTTGCATATAAAAACGTGTATAAAAATTTATGATGTGGCACTGAGGGTAACCTGATTGAACAAGAAAAACTTTAGTAACTTAGATGAACAAATTCGCAAAGTTCAGTAACTTATTTGTATCAAAAGGTAGTTGCCACGCTGGCAGACAACCGGGAATCAACGCGAGTAAACGGTTACTAATAGTTTGGTACAAAATTTAACCGGTTACAATAGTCCAATACTCCAAAATCAAAAAAAAGTTGGGTAACTTAGGCGAACAAAGTTGAAAAGTTGGGTAACCTATCTATCTAAAAACCCTATGTTAATTAGGTATTTTGTTATGTTATGCATATCACAGCCAAATATGTTAATGCTAATTATATTATGGCTTATATGGAGGAATATTTTTACATGTTTTCGACTAAAATACCGAGTAACCCATAGGCCCACTAGAGAGATTTTGTGGATAAAAGGTCAAGGGTTCGAGTCTCGGCTCCTGCCTACTCCAGTTGGTGCCCCACTGGGCCAGGAGAGTTGCCGGAGCTATTCCTTGTGGGGTGGACAATGGCTGGTGCCAAAAAGCACCAGAGGTTTCCGCCAATTCACACCTTTTGTGGATAAAATACCAAGTAATATAGCAACATAGTCTATTCTTTTTTCTTCTTTTTATATACCTTTTAAAAGGTTGTTTGGTTGGCATGTATTGGGGGATTTTGGTGGTTTTTAATTATAAATTCACTCTCGTGTCGTATTTGCTTGTAAAAGATAAGGGCTTTCAAATTCAAAAAGAAATATAAATTCATGAAAAGGAAGGTTTAAGATATCATTGAGTGTATAGTGAAATTAAAAGGCATGACTTTTAAGTCACAAAATCAAACATTATCACCCTTATATCTTTTCACACATTGCTTTCCCATCACAAACCTTTCCTCTAAATAATCCCAAACCATATTCAACCTCTCAAACTCCATCGCTAATTATGTTTCTACTTCATTTGTAAAAACCCTTTTGTTGATAGAAATAATGCCTAAAAACGTTATTAATATTTTTTGACCTCTCTACGTTTTGATAATCACAAAATGTAAAAACGATCAATGAAAAATTATTCGTAAACAAGTAATTAGTAGTAAATTTTCATTTCGAAAATTTAATCACTTAAAGGTATGAATAATTAAATGCTTAATGCATTTTATGATCAAAAGAATTTTTATTCAACCTCATATTTTTTATTAAAATGTCACAAATATTTTTATAACTTTTACAAAACATTTTTAGATTTAAAAAAAATGTTTTATTCAAAATAAATATTTTGAATTCAAATTTTCTACCTAAAAAGGACTAGGATTGTTCCAGAAAACACCTCTCATGGAAAAGACAAAAAGGGAGCATTCTGGCCTGGTCGGTCCCCTTAATTACAAGGGGGCCGACACCCTAATTAAGGGGACCGGCCAGACAAAAAGTCTCCCTCATATTTCCTATAAATACTCGACTGTTCCCCACTAATTTTCTCACCTTTTGCACTCATTCTTTTCTGTCTAAAATCAGTCTACACATTTCCCATAATCCTTTAATCATTTAATCATAAAGGTTTGTTTCCAAGTGATCCAAGCTTAGATCCTCAAGTGCAAGAGAATAATACTTCCTACCACAAGTAAAGAAGTATTATAGATTAGTGTGTGTCCTTGCAACCTTGTTGCAATTGTATTATATCTTGTAAATCATTTATGTATATTG
>BQNB010093726.1:0-26290 GCA_026074375.1 Tanacetum coccineum
GTTATCTGTCTTAGAAAGTTAAACTAGGTTTTGTATTGTAATAGGCTAGCCGGGTTCAACGGGTTTGGATTATAATCTAATATTATTCGTGTTTCGGGCTCAAAGCCCAAGTTAAACCAAGCCTGACCCATTTAGAAAGCCCAAGTGCCAAGCTAGCAAGGCATGGGTATAAATATCCCTTCACCACACTTGGTGAAGGGTGTTGGTTACATTTTCTATCACTTGTAATCCACCAGTTTTGTAATCTAATCTTCCTTTCTTGTTTCTCTTTCTACTTTCTCTCTCTAAGTTTTCTTATTATTTTCTAGCATATTGGTAAAGATTATTGTTGTGTAATGGATTAAATTCATAGGATAACAGTATCATATACGGCGTATCTGCTGACGTGGATACGACATATTCTTCAAAGTCAGGCAATGGTCTTGAGTTCTTCAAAGTCATTAGATACGACGTATGCTTCTAGAATGATACATTGTATAGATGTCAGAATCAGTCGACTTTCTCAAACTCTTCGTTTATGCTTCAAAACATGTTCTTTTCTCCATCTTTTGCCAAATACTCGATAATTACTGCAAATAACAAATATAAACGATTAAGTAACAATTTTTTGCAATAATTACACAAAATAGGTTATATACATGGGATAAATGATGCTATAAAAGTGACGTTATTTGATGTCATCAATATTTATTAGTTATTTTTTAGCTAACATAACTTTGGTTTAGTTGTGATGCTTTTGTTTCTATAGGGACCTAAGTGAAAATGCAAGTTATATAAGCTCACATCTGGATTTAGGGTTGTCATTCACAAAGTTTTTCACTCTTAAAACTCTTTTTGGTTTTGCGTCTTAGTTTCTTCATATTCAACAAGGGTTTAGTTTTGTTTGGTTTAAGATCATTAGTTTGTTTAGGTGTTTTGATTCATTGAGTTGGTAGTGTGAGTTCTTGTATTCAAGACTGCATCCGTGTTAGGGACAGTCTATCTTTCTCATTATATGTTTGGTCAGCACTTGTTTAGGGACTGATCTACTATAGCTGTTGATTAATAAAATATCATAAAGTGGAGGTTGGCCAGGTGATTTAGTAAGTCTTAGTATTGTTTTATACCATTTTCACATTGTATCTGAGCTTTATGCCCTTGATCGGTTTAGTTTCATAGTGATATTTGGGTTAACTGGCGATTTAGGGTTTTTTTCTTAAAACCCTAATTTTTGGGTATTTTGGGTTATTCTTAGTTTTTAAGGGTTCCTGTTGTGTTAATTGTTTGATTAACAGGTTTCTAGTGGTGAATTGTTTCGATTTGTGTAAACCCTGATTTTACAATTTTGAGGGTCTTAGTTCTGGTGAGTATGTTAGATTTCTAGGTTCATTCTTGGTGATAATCACTATAGGCTAAGTAATTCTAGAGTGGTTGTTGGTTATTCTGCTGGTTCTAGTAATTTACACTGTAAGTGATTCTTTTCTCTCATAAGAATACCGTTTCTTAGTTAAGAGGGCGCAAACGGATTATTTAGCTCCTTGATCTACCACTATAGTGGCTAGAAAACCTGCCATGGCCAATCCTAGTTCTCTTAACTGGAAATTTATGGCTCTTGGGTGTGTGTGGGTTTTAATTTTCAATTTATTAAGTTTAGTTAAGTCTAGATTGCTAGAGGTTAGGTTGTTGGGCAGTCTTGTGAAGTTGTTGGTGAAGATTATTGGTGGTTATCTATTATCTAAGGTGTTAAGGGTTTTTGTTAGAAAAAAATGGTTTTTTGTTAGCTTTCTTGGTTATTGTTTATCACTTTACCTGCTTGGTTTCTTGGGTTTCTGTTATATGTTTGTTTACCTATTATTAATTTGCTTATCTATTTTGCATCTTTTGATTGCCATATGCTGTTTTATCATGGCTATTATGATTGGCTCTTTGGTCTAGGGTAATCCTTTGCATCTTCATGCAAATGATTCAAATGCTTCTTCTATCGTTTCTATTAAATTATCTAGATTTGAAAATTATAGAATTTGAGCTAGTGCAATGAAATTACTTTTGAAATTAAGCATAAATGAGGTTTATTAATGGTACTTGTTTTAGAAATGGTTATGCTGTTAGTGCTCCTTTAATTGAACAATGAGACAGATGCAATGTTGTTGTGTTATCTTGGATCTTAAGTTCTTTGTCTCAAGATGTGTATTTGTGTCATGTTTTATCTGATAATGCAGCTAATGTTTGGAACGAATTAGAGAAAACATATGAAAGAGTTGATGGTTCAATTGTTTTTTAATCTGTTACAGAAAATAAATACTTTTAAACAAGGTGGTCTGCCTGTGTCTGATTATTATCATAAGTTGAATTCACTATGGAGGGAGTTTGATATTTTAACAAACTCCCGGATTGTACTTATGAGGCTAGGACTGAATTAATTGATCATGGTAAACTATTAAAACTGATGCAATTTCTTATGGGTCTTGATGACATTTATCAAACCATAAGGAGTAGTCTTTTGACAAGGAAAATCCTTCCTGAAGTCAAAGATGCTTTTGTAATTGTGTCAAGAGAGGAATCTCATAAAGGGATTCCTCCTAGTTTTGTGAAAACTAAAAAACCTTAAGTTTATGCTTTTGTGTCTAGGACTAATGATAACAACATGAAAATAAATAATACTAATCGGACTAACAACAATGGTAGTAGCATGAACATTGGAAATTTTGATAGTCTATTAAGTAAAATTGTGGTTTAAAAAAAAGGCATATTGATGACACATGTTTGAAATTATTGGATATCCACCTGATTTTAAAAGAAATTCAAATTTGAAACCTGTTGGCAATTTTAACAACAATAATGGTAATAATGCTGATGCTAGGGGTGGGTTTGAGGGTGATAGTGATTTACTTTATCCTTTACTAATAAACATGTCATGAAACTCATGAGCCTCTTGAATGAGAAATCTTGCTCTACTGCTTATGGACAGGTATTGATACTTGTTCTTTCTTTAACTGTAATGTGTTTTTAATCAATTTTTTAATAGATTTTTCTGTGCTAATATGAAGATTACTGGAATCAGTTATCATTTGGTAGATAATTGATTCAGGAGGTAATCAACACATGACTAATAGTACTAAAAACATGATATACTTGGTTGATATATCTGATTTAAAGTTAACTGTTGGTCACTCTAATGAAACTCTTGCTAAAATTACACATGTGGGTAATCTGACGTTAAATAATGATGTGATTATGTTTGATATTTTGGTTGTGCCTGAATATTGTGTTAGTTTGTTGTTTGTGCATAAGTTGATTAAAGATAACAAGTTGAGTGTTGGTTTTTTTGTTTATTCTTGTAAATTTGATTACTTTTTATGCGTGTAAGCTTTTGGAAATGGTGTATTGCGTGTGATGTTTGAAAGTGGTTTTCTTTTTTTTTGTTAGCTTATTTGTTTAAGTTCTTGCAGCTTCAAGCGATTGTTCAAGATCTACATTGCTTAGGTTGTTATTAAAAAAATTGTATGCCCGACTATATAAGGGTATGTTTTTTGCGGTTGTTGTTGTTCATTTATATACTTTGATTACGTTTTAGGCGTCTAAGATTTTAGAAATGGTGTGTTGCATATGGTATTTGTAAGTGTTTTTTGTTTTTTTCACAAAGGCCGCTAACATATATTTTTGGCTTGAAATCTGTGAAGGTATGAGAATAGCTTTACCTTGGCGTGCCATTCACAGTAATGCATTGCTAAGTTTGCATACATGTTTTTGGCTGGTGGATGGTGAAATAAAAACGTGGAACCACTATTAAATTCGTCAATCAAGTGTCTAGCAGCCACTGTTATCATGGTCAAAACACAAGATCAACGATTTTTGATCATCTTGTGACGTGTTTTGTGTTATATGTTTCATAAAGGTTTGCAATAATTGATTGAAGGAAGATTGCGTGTGAGGTTGGTGTGGTTTGGTGAGGTATGTGATCGAATGTTTAGTTTATTGAAGAGGACATGTATATTGCATAATTTACTATGCTTTGATATGAACGTATATATTAGATGCGCTTAATTTGACAATGATGATTTTTTTTAATTCTTTTGTTTCCTTGAGCAAGGTAGAAGGATGACTGATTGTGAGATTTACTCGAATCAGCAACATCTCTGGTCGCAATTAAGACATAAATTAATCTAAGCTGAATTTGTCTTCAAATGAGTGCTTGGTATTTTTTCTTATTGTTTTTTTTGGAACGACAATTTGTGGCTATATGGCCCCTAGCCCATAAGGCGTAGCGAGCCCACACAACCAGGTTGGGTCCAGCCCAGAAGGCAATGGAACCATTCCCTTTACACACGCGGGAGGAAACCCCTATCGCCCTAGACAAGACTCGAACATGAGACCTTGCCTAGGAGGGTAAAACCTCCATACCATTGAACCAAATGCCTGTTGGTGGTATTTTTTTTTTTTGCTCACTTAGATATAAGCCATCATTTTTTAACAATATCTAAGACTTTGAAAAAGCATAACAAGCACACCTAATAAGTAAAAGATGTAATTTTTTGACCCTGTTTCGTTTCTGGGTTGCAGTTGACTCATTATATGTTGTTTGTTGGCCCTTTTTGGTTATAAATTAGGCAATGGATCTTTCAAAAAGGTTTGCAAATATGAGTTACGCCATTTATTCATTGTCGAGTAATATCCCCTTATGTGTAATTTACAGGGCAAATATATGGAACGAAAGGCGTGCGACTCAAGATGAAATTGAATAAGAGTAGATGTAGCACAAACATTAAATGAATCTTTTTAGGTATGCTATTTATTTCCGTTTTTACCATTTTACATGCGTCTTTTGCATTAATATTCGAAGTTTAACTTATTCATAGTCTAATCTCAATACTTTTTACTCTTTTTACGTAAACTAAATTTGAATTATAACTAAATGGCTATGATGATTCAAATACATGTTGCGTTGTAATTTTGGCATTGCAGAATTCGGGGGCCATAACATGCGACGGGTTTCTGTAGCTAATTTCATATCTGAGCCAATGCATAAAGACCTTGTTTATAACTATTGAGGCATTCTTTTTTTATTTAATTTATTCAAGGTATGTTAAATGAATGTGCTAATGTTGGTGTGAGGACGCGAAGAGAAATCGATATAAATTTTTTGTGCGATGTTATGCTTGATACAAAATCCTCGTATCGTTTTCTTTCCCGCTCTCTACCCCAATGTTAGTATATACTTTTTGCCTATCATGCATTATCTAAATATAAAATGGATTATGTCTCAGGTACGATTCTGTATGACAACATCATATGAATATCCCATGTTCAAATTGGAAGGAGAAGTTATATGATCAAAAAGCGTTATATGGTCAACATCGTCCTACCTTATACACAAATGTTGTTGTTCTAAGTCATGCAACAGAGACCACAATTTCAAAGGTTATGGTGCATATATGGAGAGTAAGATATGTTGTGTTCATTGTAGTGGTATTTAGAGATCTTAATGTTTCATTTCTACAGTGTATGTATTTTGCAACACAGACTTATTTATGTATCTAGTTTATGTATTTATTTATATTTTGTTTTCTTGGTGCATTTTGATTATGAATTCAAGAGTTATTTTCAGTAAAAGTTCATTTGTTACTTTAGTTTTTGTGTTATATTTTTTTAGATTCACAATATTACCAGACAAAAATTAGCAGACTTTTATAGACAATAATTAATAGATATTAGGCTTCTGCAACATACTCATCCGCCTAATACTGTTAGTTAATCAATGCTTATATCAGTGGCATTACGTAATTCGATGACGTGTTATGGCAAAAACCTTTACATATGAGTACCAACTATTGGTAACCTCTTGAACTCCACAAAATAAACAATAGGTAAAAAAAGTATCAAAACTTTCCTTGTTTGTCCTCCTGTTTTTTGTACATCACAAATATTTATCTGTTTTTGTTTTCGTACTTTTTTGCGGAGGTTTAATACTTTTAACTTGTAAATCTTTATATTTTTTATTCGTACCTTTTTATTTACTAGTTTTATAATATATTCCCCAAATTTTTAAAAATTTAAAAAAAAATATTATATTGTTATTTATTTATTATATATATTTTATATATATATATATATATATATATATATATATATATAAAACCCTTAAAATATGAAGAGCACAAATGGTAGTTTAGTGGGTAAGATATGTGACACAAACCATTTTTAATGTCTATCCATAATTCTTACAATGAGATTTGTTACCATTTCTACTTGTTTACATCAACAAATTTTGTACGTAAACATGGAAGTACCATGTTATCACAATGATTATTGAACGTATCAAGAAGAAAACATGTATAAACACGTATCAACTTTAATCCTTTTTTTCTTCCTAAAGATCTTTTCTTTGCTTCTCAAGCTTTTCATGTGCACCAATTTGTATTCTCACTTATCAATTCGACATGGCGTAATATTATGTTTCCAAGTCACGCTATGCATACTCCATTCGAAAATGCCGACAATGTGTATTTCATGATAATAATTATTTTTAACAATAATATCAAAATGATTGACATGTTTAAAATAGATGCTCAAAAAATAGAGTGAAGGTTTAAAATGAGAAAATACATAGTACATGACTATTAATTTATTGATGCATTAAGAGCGCCCTGTATGGTAACGTGAGACATGACGTTATGCCGACACGGTCTAGACATCAATTAAGTTAATGAATAATCAACCTGTTTGGAAAAATGAAGAAAAGAAAATAAGGACCGTGGGTCTAAAAAAGTTGTCGTTAATGGGAGTAAAGGGATATTTTAATGTATTGATGTTAAAAATGAAAATGCTGGAGCTGAGGAATAGTGTCGGGCCATAGTGATTTTTTATCATTGTTATATCTCATTACTATATATATCAATTGAGATGTCATGTTACAGTGCTTCGAGGAATAGTGCCGGGCCATAGTGATTTTTTTGGGCTCCTATTTTTTTTGCCGACCCATTTGCTTTTTTTTTGGGGCTCCAATTTTTGGGCCGGCCCATTTGTTTTTTTTTAACGTAGTCAAGATTTATAGCACGAGTATAATAATGCGGAACAAACAAGTACGCAATATAAAAAAAACGTCGAATACAAGTCAGCCCTGTTGCAACGCACGTGCACATTCTTACTCAATATTCGTTCAAAATCAATTAAAAAAAATTACGCCCCGCCTCGGGCCGACCCATTTGTTTTTTTTCCCTTTTTTACTTAGTCAACATTTATGGCGCATGTATAATAACGTGGAACATACAAGCAGACAATATAAAAAAACACGCCGAATACAAGAAAGAAAAAGCTAAAAAAAAAATAAGTGCCCATACTAATTAAAAAAAACCCTACCCCGCAGTAACTAGAAAAAACCCGTCCTGCAGCAAGGTAACTTTGCTTGTTATTTATGTATTTGAATTGTTTCAATATAAATTAGAGGTGGCAAATAATACCCATGAGTCAACATTTGGGTCAATTGGACTCTTTTTTAAAATATAGTGGGCTAAATGGACTCCCTTTTTTATTGTCAGCGGGCTTGATGGACTATTAAATATGACGAAACAAAATAAACATGGGTATAATGGTCGGATACTTTTTTATAGATGGGTCTTGTTGGGTATAGCATTTTTCATACGTTTTTATACAATTTTGACCGTTTTCGACCGATTTCGACTGTTTTCGACCGACTTCGTCGTTTTCGTCCGTTTTCGATCGTTTTCGACCGATTTCGGCCGATTTCGATCGTTTCCGAAAGTTTTCGGCCGATTTTGACCATTTTTGGCCGTTTTTGACCGGTTTCGATCGATTTCGACCGTTTTTGACCGATTTTGACCGTTTTCGACCGATTTCGACCGATTTCGACCGTTTTTGATCGTTTTTGACCGATTTTGATCGTTTTCGACCATTTTTGACCGTTTTTGATGATTTTCGACCGATTTTCACAGATTTTCACAGTTTTCAATACTGATTTCGACCTTTTTCGTCCGATTTTCACCGATTTTGGCCGATTTCGATGATTTTCGATACCGATTTCGATCGATTTTCACCGATTTCGATCGTTTTCGACCGATTTCGACCGCAACGAAGTGAACGAAAACGTATAAAAGCGTACGAAGACGTATAAAAGCGTACGAAGTGTACGAAAACGAACGCAACGTAGGAAAACATAAAAAAACAGAGGCAAACATAGAAAAACAGAGGAAAACGGAGAAGGACGCATGTTAACGAACAAATCGTACAAAAATGAACGAAAATGTACAAAGACGTTTCGTAACGTTTATAAACGGACGAAATCAGTTGAAAACGATCGAAATCGGTCAAAAAGTGTCAAAATTGGCCAAAATCGATCGAAAACAGACGAAATTGGTTTGAATCGGACGAAATCGACCGAAAACAGATCCCAAAAATCCATTTCTAATGCCTATAGGTTTCATATATTGGTGGGTCATGCAGTTCAGCCCATTGGGTAATGGGGACACAACTAATATTTCTGCTATAGCCACATCATCGGTCCATCTATCTTATTAATTAGGGGTGTTAATCGGATCGGGTTGGTCGGTTTCATGTCAATTCGGGTCAGGTCAAAGCCGAGTCAACTCTAAAAAATAAGGGTGGCAATTCATGTCGGGTTCGGGTTGACAGGTTGGTGGGTCAGAAAACCTAACTCGAACATGACCCACTTAAATAATCATGTCAGTTATATCAACCTTAACCTGACGCATTTAACTTGTATATATACTTCATGTTAGCCGTTTAAATAAGTTACATGAGTTGAATAGGTTAAACGGGTTTCGGGTCGATTCATTTCAACCATTTTATATACAAAAGCTAGCATGTTAAACGGATTTGCGGGTCGACTCGTTTATCTCATTTAAACCGTATAATAAAATAAAAATAAGTTTTATTTTAAAAAAATTAACGAGTTGGCGAGTCGACTCGTTTAATTTATTTTTAATCCGAACCTGATATGTTTAATAAGCAAGCTCGATGGGTGACCTAAATCCGACCAGAAGTCTATTTACACTCAACTAGAACCTATTAATTTTCGTGTCAATTTCTTGTCGGGTCAAAAATTGTCACCTTACTAAAAATAATATACCCGAATCTGACCTTGTTTGAACTTGAGTTAGTCGAGTTCGAATCAATTCGGGTCATATATGTTCAGATCAGGTCAATTTGAGTCAATCATGTTGATCGCACACATACACCTTGGTCTTGTTTATACGCCCAAAGCATTCAATAATATCATAATATCTTAAACCGGTCCAAATGGCTTTGCCAGTAGAATGGACCTAAGAGCTCTAGGTACCGTAACGCCGTGGGGTCCGGCGTTAACGCCGTGGGGTCCGGCGTTAACGCCGTTGCCGGCGTTACGGTACCGTTGATCCGAAAGTGACGACGGCGTTGGTGGCCAAGTTGACACACCAACGCCTCGTTGAGGCTTGTTTTTAATTTTTTTTTTGTTTAAAAATTTGAAAATGGCTATTTTAGCCGGTTTTAAAAAAAAAATAATTTTTGTTTAAAAACAGCCGGTAACGGCTAGTTTAAAAAAAAAAACCAAACGGCTAGTTTTTTCAAAAAAAAAAACTTTTTTTTTCTAAATATTTTTACCCACTATATATATCTCATTTCATCCTCAACATTCTTCATCTTTACCCTATACATTCAATCTTCATCCTAAAAAAATGGCCGACTTTCCCAATGAAGACTCGTTTTGGAACCTCCTTAACCCCGGCACGATGGGTTCCGAGTCTACCTCGAATTCTCAATTCCTCGGCTTTTCTAGCCAAGCTCCAATGACTCCCGAGCAACAAGCTTTTCTTCAATCTCAACAACAAGCTTTTCTTGCATTTCAACAAACTTTCCAAAACATACAACAAAATCCACCACAACAACAAAGCCAATCTTCAAACTCAATTCCACAACAAAGCGACTCCCAGCCCAAAAGAACCCGAGTTAAACACGCGGCCAAAAGATCAAAAGGAAAAGAGGCCGAACCGACGGGTGACGTTACTACTTTACGTTGGTCCTCGGACGAGGAAGCGTTACTTGCCGAGTGTTTCGTTGCGGTATCCGAGGATCGTAACGTCGGGCGGTCACAAGCGAAGGACACGTTTTGGATTCGGGTTATGCACGAATTCAATCGGAAAAATTTCCAAAAACGTACCAAGGATATGTTGACAAGCAAATGGACGACTTTGAACCATCATTGCCAAAAGTTCAACGCAATCTACAAAAGGTGCCATCGGTTGAAAAAAAGTGGCGAGAGTGAGGTTGATTTGATGGGCCGGGCTCGGGGCATGTACCAAGACGAGAATAAAAATTCACCGTTTAATCACGAAAAAGCTTGGGCGATTTTGCGACAACACGCAAAATGAGACGCACCCGAAGTTGCACCGGTTGATTTAACCGAAGACGAAACGGGCGATTTTCACGCAACGGTTAACACCGACGAGCTATTCGGTGCCGATCCAAGACCTCGTCCCCCCGGCAAACAACGCCCTGGAAAAAAAACCTAAATCCGACACATCGGCGAGCACCGGGGGAAGTCACTCGTCCCAATTCGGTGAGTTTGTGTCTCACGAGCTTCGGCTCAAACGGGAGGCCGCCGAAAAGGCGTTTGAGGCGTCGAAAGACAAAGACGAGACGATTAAAAGTTTGGAGGAGTTGCGATTTCTCGCCCTTAGCACGAAGGATTTGTCGGACGACGACGCGTTTTGGATCTTGCGGAAAAAAAATCAAATCAAAGCCAAGTTACGCGCCGAAATGCCGATGGAACCGAACAACGAAGACGACTCCGACGAGTAGTTTTTTTTAATAAAATTCGAATGTTTTAGTTTTAAGTTTGTGTAATTTTTTTTTTTAATTTCCGGTTGTTAATTTTTTTTAGGAATTGTAATTTTAATTTTTAATGAATGAAAATGAATTAATTTAGTTTTAAAAGTGATGAAAAAAAAATAGTGGGTCCCAAAAAGTGGTGTTATTGAGTTATGGTTACCTGTTTTTTTTTTATGTGAATGTGAATGTGAAAAAGCTGACGTGGCGGCCCAAAACTTGGTGTTACCAAGTTATGGTACCTTGTGCTCTAATACTTCTTGTTCATGGTTAAACTCTTATTGAGATTTCATAATATTTAAAAATCAAATGATACTTAATGTTAGTTCATCAAAATAAATTTTCTTTTTTATAAATTGTTTTCATCTACTTCATCTTAGCTTAAATACTGTAATTGTTTTGTCAAACATATCTATGTGAAAGTTTTATATAATTAAAAATCATGTATTTTTCTTAAATATAGTAAACTTTGATCAAACTTTTTTATCTATTTTTAATAGTGGACAATTAAATTGGATATCCTAAAAAAGAAACGTAAACAATCAAAATGGAACGAAGAGAGTACCATTCAAGCCACATCACTCTCTCCTTGATTTGAAAGATATATTTACTATAAATGCTAAAGAAACAAAATAAAGTGTCACTTTCCTGTAAATTATTTATATATAGATATACAATCATACCAAATGCACAAAAGCCAAATTAGTTACTTTTATTTTGTAGTTTTAATTTATTTTTTCTTTTTTATTATTTCACGATTGATTAATATACATTTTGTTAATACAAAATAAGTATCGGGTATAAACCTGAGCTCAAATCCTGTATTGGACTGGGCTTCCAGATGATTTGAGCGTTGGGTTTTGTATTAGAGCAAGAGAAGTGACGATTTCCTGCACAATCAGACAAAAACCGTTAGCCTTACCGTGGGGACGGGCCCCACGGTTAGACTCCGGCGTGAAAGTAAGTAAACATGTAGAGAGAGAAAGTATGAGAGTATAGAGTGAGAAAATCGTAATGTTCATTGCGTATTAGGTCCCTATTTATAGGGGTCTAGTATTAGGGTTTCCTAGTATTTCGTAGTGGCCAGAGTGGGTCCCTTGTCGGCAAGGTCCCGTAATAACCGTGTGTACGGACGCGTGTGCTTTTCGTGGACGGAATGATCCTATAGTTAGGTCCGCGTCCATTTTGCTGTGTCCGGGCAGTGACCAAGCATGATTGGGTTTAGTTTCGGTCCATGACTGCTAAGTTGGGCCCAGAAGCCCAAGTGATAGTGTGGTCCAAGCCCGGAGGCTTGGTATACCTATTATACGTCATCAAGTCCCCCAGCCTGGTATGATTTATTGCTGGCGATCATGTCTGTGCGGTGTTCTATTGCCGAGACTTTCGGTGCCTTTGTTGCTACTGGTTGCTTTCTGGAGGTTGCTATTTTCTTGCGTGATGATTCTTATCAAGTAGGTGAAAGGTCCGCGGTCGTGAGCGTGCGGTCCTGTTATCTGGTTGATGATGTTGACGATTTTGTCTGCTTTTTAAGGTCTCTTTCCAGATGTATTGCGGCGTTGATTATGTAATGTGGTAGTTCTAGGGGCATATGCAAACGTGTGGGAGGTGGTTTGACCTCCCTATTGAGACTTGACGGCGGTTGAAGAAACGGTTGTTGGGGTTTTGGCTTACAGGGCGTGGGGGTTGTTATACTGGGCGGAAGCTGACGTGGGGGGGTAGGGTGCGATTACGTGGTGCAGATGTGTTGGTGTACAACGGGGGTAACGGGGTTTTTGATGGCAGTTGTAACTCTTGAAAGATAGTTAGGTGGGTCGCTGTGTGGGTCTGTTTATGGTAGGTAGTGGTAAGCACACAAGGGTAGCGTGACTTATTCGGGGGGAGTTTCTGAGGACGGTTTAACGTATGGGACGGGAAGCTGAGAAGCCACGCTTGACGGGTGGCTACCATGTATATTGTGGAAGACCGGACGTGCGAGACACCCAGTGAAGTAAGCACTTTTACCCGTGGCTTAAAGCTCCTAACCTAAGGACTCTGCGCCGTGAGTATGTGATTGTAATATTCTCGGGATGTAACGGGGAACGTACTAAAGTGGGGTGGGGTTTCATCATCAAGTACAGGCCGCATAGTTTTGTTAGGGGCGCTAGCTCGCTCCCATCATGCCAATTACCTTGGTGCCCATATTTGGCTTGCGCATGAAATTTGGTCGTATGGCTTAAAATCTCTCGGTGCTGAGGTGTAGGCTCTTTCTTAAGTCTTTTTTTCTCCATTAGTTAAACGTGGGATTCTAGTCGATTTCTAATTTAATTGTTATATCAACTCACAGTCTGACTAGATTCTTATTATGAGTTCCAGCTACTTTGTGATTCCTAACGGGATCGGGGTTAAATAACCCCCCCTCATTTTTACTGTCTTATTTTTCACAAACCTCCTTTCCCGCATTTATCTATTTCTTCAAGCTTTTATCTTTTATCCTTCCTCCGTACGTTGTTTTCTTCTCCTTTCTACGATTTTTCGAGTTCAGGTTAGCATCTTTTGCGCTCGTCTCTTCAAAGTGACTAACATTTGCTGTTAAGCATTCCATTATGACTCGAGAAATGGTAGAAAACTTTTGTAATAACTATTATATTCCTGATGAAGTTCATCACGTAGTCCGGGGGGGATAAAATATCACTCAATTCCCTGAGGGTAAAGTGGGTGTTTATACCAGGTTTTTTGATTATTGTGGTTATAGGATTCCCTTCACAAATTTTTTTATGGCTGTTCTCCGATATTTTCCGCAACAATATTTCCAATTATCCCCTTTTGGTGCTGCGGTATCTCATTTTGAGGTTTTTGACCGCGTGCTTGACCTTGCCCGTTGGTATGATATGTGTTTCGTGCTTCTATTACTCGTACTTTAGTGAGAGTTATTTTCCTTTTCAATAAAACCACCCATTCACTTCATCTCATTCTTGCTTCCCGAAACCCCGGATCCATTAAAAATTGGTCCGATCATTTTTTCTAAGTTGATGCTAAAGTGTTCACTATCCCGTCTCTTGTATGTGGGGGCGTGTTGGCGAAAGTATCCGTCCCCATCATACCGCTTCTACCCAAGAGCAGACTGTTAGGCCCCCGGAAGGTCCAAGCGGTGAAAGTTCAGAAAAAGAATGATCAGGTGAAGCTACTGAGTATGAGTCATTGTTTCATGTCCTTGGTTACTCCTGCTGCAGGTGGCAGTAGTTCTGCTGCTGCTCCTGAGGTGTCTGCTCCGGCTGAGGTGGAGCCAGAGAGTGTTGTTCCGGAGGACACCTATTTAGATTTGACAGAGCCGGATGAAGTTGCCGACAAGTAGGGAAGTCAAGAGGAAAGAGGTGGTGAAGCGAGTGATACCTTCCTGCCAAGCAGCTAAGGAAGGATCACCCCAGCCTTGATTCCGGTATGGTGGGAAGGACTCTTGCTGGCTTTTTTTTATTTTTAGGCAACTTATGCCGACAAGTCCCCTTGTGTTGAGGCCTTCTTTTCAGGCTGATATCCAGGCCCATGTTGTCGTTCAGAGGTATTTACATGTTTACCTTTTGTTTGACTGCACTTCTATGTGCTTTCCTTAACATTTTTTTTATTTGACAGTGCCCGTACGCGAATGGTCCCGTGTATTGCCTGCTGCTGCTACTGTAATTCCGCCCGGCGAGAATGTAGGCGTTTACGCCTAACGTGATGTAAGCGGATCTTCCCTAGCTCGAGACATCGATGGGTCGGTTGGACTCTTTTTATGAGTTGCCGCCCTAAATTCTGCCGAGGGATACGTTGGTATGTTCCTCGATGGAACATTACCAACGACTCGTTGTTGGATGACGGTTTTTCCTGCCGCACGTTGGTTGACCGCGTTGCCCCCTGGCTTTTTCTCTACCCTCCGAAGTATGGAATATGAACAATTGTATACGGAGTTCAACGTGGGGGGGCAGCGGCCAATTTGTCTTGAGTCTGCATCGGTAAGGTCCCGCACCGAGCATGAGAGGAGCTTAAGGAGAAGCTCAAAGGTAAGTATGATGCTCGTAGTAGGTTGCTTGAGGAGAAAGACTTGGAGATTCTCAGACTGAAATCTTTATTGGCGGAGGAGGCGGAGACCGCGGAGGTTGTCCGTCTTCGTGATCAGGTGTCTGCCTTGACCGGGGAGGTGTCAGCGCTGAAAAGTACTATTGCACAGAAGGACACTGACATCTCCTTACTTGATTCTCGTGCCACTTATCTCAAGTCTGCGCTTGATGATTCCAAGGCCGCCTGTGCTGAAGCCGGGAGCTTGATTACCTCCTTGACCTCTGAGAGGGATAGGCTTACCTCTGAGGTATGTCTTTTATTCCGCATGTTGTTGTTTTTTTTACCTTTTGTAACTTCTTATTTTCGCAGGTTTCTACCCTTCACACCGCCTTTCAGGACTTTAAAGAGAAGGCGGAAGCTCAGCAGGAAGAGCAGGCCCAGGTGCTTTATAACCGTGTAGCCGAGCTTGAGGCACATGTGATGGATGTCTCCGGCCGTTTGGAGGGGGAATTTTATCCCGCCTACCTGACCACCTTGGCTGGAGGATGATGGTTTCTGGGTAGCACGGGATTCAGCCTGTACTAAAATGTTTGAAATCTCCTGAGTATCAAGGCATTCTGGGTCACGCCTTGGGCCGTGCCGTGGATTTCAATATGCAGGAGGGCTTGGAGGCTGGGTATGAGCATGGGGTTGTCGGAACCCAGCTTTCCGCGGTCGAGGCTTATAACCCGGAGGCTGCCAGGACCAGCTATTTTGATGCGGTGAGGGCTCTTGAGGATGTGGACTTCCCTCTGGTAAATTTGTTGAAGTCCAAAAAGGATGCCGGGATGGATGAGGTCCTAGATTGCTTTATCCTGGACGGACCCTTAGCTGACCTCCCGGAAGCTGCTCACCTGCAACCGTGTCTTGAGCAGCTTTCCGTCCCCATCCATCATTCTGATGATAAGGCCATCGTTGGGGAGACTTCTTTGTCCTTCACTTTGCTGAATGTTCATTCTCGTGCTGAAGGAGACGAAGAAGCATGCTGGCAGTGTTCGCAGCTGATGATGGAGATAGTTTCTAACCCCCTGTCTTCTCAGACTTGGGTGGGTGAAACTAGTACTTCTGCGGCTCCTCTCTCGTCCGAGGAACTTTGTATGAGGAGGATACGGACGAGGCTCTAGGTAGGCGTTTGTTTCATCCCTAAGTTTGAAGCCTGCCGCTTTTAGGTTGTGCCGTGACCGCATGTGGTCTATTATGACAGTTTTTGTGTAGAACTTTTATGATGTTTTGTATACCGCGGCCGTGTGTGGCTATTTCTGCGGCTTCTTTTGTAATATGAATGCTAGTTTAACATGTTCATATATTTTGCTATCTTTTATTTATTACTGGTGTACGTTCGTAATAGATAGTCTTGTGAATATTTGTGGGTTATTCTCCCGGTGCAGGGTTTGCAATACCTCTTACGCACCTGAGCTAATTTTGAGGTTGCTCAACCTTTATTATACGGGATAATATATTTGCGGAGCGTGGCTCCTTGCGTGCGCGTCTTAACAATTAATATAACTTTGCAAAGTAAAAAGAAAAAAATGTAGGATTTAAAACTCGTGAGGGTAGCTAATCCCCACTTTTCATTAAAATTTAATACATTACAAGATAAAGATAAATTGAGATATTGCCCTCCGGAGCATCATATGTGCCGGGCGGGTCCTTACATTTCGTGTATATAACACTTTTTAAGATTACAAATGTTCCATGTCCGCGGGAGTTCATTTCCTTTACAATCTTTAAGTTTGTATGCTCCTTTTCCAAGCGATTCTGCAACTTCGTACGGTCCTTCCCATTTGGGTCCAAGTTTGCCTCCATCCCTGGCGTGACTTGCGTCGTTGCTGCGGTAGACCATGTCGCCTGGCTTGAAACTTGTGCCGCGGACCCTGGAGTTGTAATACTTTTCCATTTTAGTTTTGCTTTTTGCTTCTTGAATTGCTGCTTGTTCCCTTTTTTTCTCTATGAGGTCCAGGTTTATTTCCAAGGCTTCATCGTTCTTTGTCGGGTCTACTTCCATAGTCCGGAGCGTTGGCATGCCTATTTCCGCTGGGATGACAGCTTCCGTGCCGTATGTTAGTGAAAATGGTGTTTCCCCATTACTTGATTTGATCATTGTGCGGTGGGACCATAGGACGTGTGAGAGTTCTCCTATCCAGTCTTTGCTTCTTTCATCCAATCTAGCTTTTATTCCTTCCCCTAAACTTCTGTTTGCTCTTTCAACCAAGCCGTTTGTTTGTGGGTGCTTCACGGAAGCAAAGCATTGACGGATACATAGTTTTTCACACCAGTCTTTGAATGGGTTGTCGCGGAACTGTTTTCCATTGTCTGATACAATTTCCCCTGGTAGACCAAATCTGCAGACAATGTTGTCCCACACGAACTTTTTAACTTGATTGCCTGTGATAGTTGCGACGGGCTTGGCTTCGATCCATTTGGTGAAATAGTCAACAACTACAATCAAGAATTTGACTTTGCCTGGGCCTTCCGGGAAGGGTCCGGCTATGTCGATCCCCCATTTGTAAAATGGCCATGGAGATGTGATAGGAGTTAAATTTTGTTGCGGGTTTCTTGGGATGGGGCGATGGACTTGACAATCATTGCATTCCCTTATTAACTTCCGTGCGTCCATATGCATTGTTGGCCAGTAATATCCTGTTCGGATAGCTTTGGCAACCACGGATCTAGGACCGGAATGCATGCTGCACGACCCTTCATGTATTTCTCTAAGGACGTAGTTTGCTTGGAGCGGTCCGACACACCGGAGCCATGGTCCTAAGAAAGATTTCTTGTACAAAGTTCCATTGATCATGGTGTACCTGGCTGCCTTGCGACGTACCGCCCTGGCTTTCTTTTTATCTGCCGGAAGGATTTCCTTTGTAAGGTACTCGCATATAGGTGTCATCCATGTGTTGCCTTCCTCTTCTACTACGGCGAGGATTTCCTTTTCGTTTATGGACTTCTCCTTCAGTTCTTCCACAAGTACCTGTTTGCTGAGATGTGCGAAGCTTGTGGATGCAATCTTGCTTAGGGCATCTGCTTTCTTGTTTTCGCTCCGTGGTACTTGCTTGATGGAAAATTCCTTGAAGCTTCTTGCGAGCGTTTTTACTTTGTTCAAATATTGGATCATGCCTGATTCTTTGGTACATAAAGAGCATTAATTGATTGGCTACAAAGTCTTGTGTCTAGTGTGCTTGCAGGTACTTTAGCCCTTTTGTTCTGCGAATCGGAGACTGGCTATTTAATGCCTTCTATTCGGTTCATATTGTTAGTAGCTTCAAATCTGAACCTCATGGCGTATGTGAACTCTGCCCCTTCCGGATTTGTTAATATTAGTCCTACTCCGGAACCATCTATACAAGATAATCCATCTGTAAAAAGGGTCCAAGGTTCCGGTAATTCCTCCGGTTCCGTCATGGGTACATCCGGTGATTCTTCCTCTGGCCGTTCTACAATAAAATCCGCTAGTATTTTGTCCTTTCATTGATGCACCTCGGCCTGTATTGGATGTCATATCCTTCTAGTTCAAACTTCCACTTTAGCATCCTCCCACTGATTTCTGAGTTTGACAATAGTTGCTTTATCAGCTGATCTGTGATTACAATGATTGTGTGTGCTTGGAAGTATCTTTTCAGCCTCCTGCTTGCACTGAGCAAAGCTAACACTAATTTTTCCATGGGGTTGTATTTGATCTCCTGCCCTCATAGGGCGCGGCTCACAAAGTATACTGGTATTTGTTGCCCTCCTTTTCTAGTCATTAATTATGCCTGATCGCTTCCTTGCCGTGGCTAATATTTTATTTAACTCTCCTTTTCCTTAGGTGCGGTTAGCATTGGGAGTTCTGCGATGAGCTTCTTCATTTGTTTGAAAGCTGCTTCGGCCTCCTGAGTCCATTGGAAGTCACTCTTTTTTGTGCACTTTTTCAAGGTTTTGAAGAAAGGCAGTGATTTTTCGGCTGACTTTGACAAAAACCTGTTTAAACTTGCTAGTTTCCCATTCAGCTTTTGCACGTCCTTGAGGCATCTCGGAGATGGCAAGCTAAGGACCGCGTCGGCCTTGTCCGGACATACTTTGAGTCCGTCAGTATTCACTTTGTAGCCCAAGAACATCCCCTCTTGCATTCCGAAGGAGCATTTTTTTGGATTCAGCTTCATGTTTATTTGCCGGAGAGTTTTGAATGTTTCTGCTATGTCGCGGATAATTTCTTCTTCCGTACGGCTTTTTATGACCAAGTCGTCGACATATACCTCCAGGTTGCGCCCGATCTGCCTTTGGAATGCCTTGTCTACCAAACGCTGATAGGTCGCTCCGGCATTTTTTAAGCCAAACGACATCTTTGAATAACAAAATATCCCTTGATTTGTGATAAATGCCGTTTTTTCCTCATCCTCCTTTGCCATTTTTATTTGGTGATACCCCTTGTACGCGTCCAGGAAACATTTGAAGGGGTATCCGCAGAGAGATTCTACTTTCCAATCTATCTCCGGCAGTGGGTAACCATCCTGAGGACATGCTTTGTTTAGATCTTTGAAATCTCACAATTCGCCAACTTCCATCGTGTTTCTTGACCATGACTGGGTTAGATAGCCAGTTGTGATAATGGACTTCTTTCATTATTCCGGCATCTACCAACTTTTCTACTTCTTCCTGGATTGCTTTGTTCCTTTCCGGTGCTTGCCCCCTCTTCTTTTGTCTGATAGGTGAGCACCCTTCACGGACATTTAGACGGTGCTCCGCTGTGTGTCGTGGAACGCCCGTCATGTCTGCTGGTTTCCAGGCGAAAACGTCTAAGTTTTGTCCAAGCAGAGTACATAGTTCCTTGCGTCCTTTTTCTGTTAGGGTAGACCCTATGGCTATTGTTTGCTCAGGGTATTCCAGATGAATGGCCACTCTTATCTTTTCTTCCAATATTTTGCCAACTTCGGGGGGCCGTGTGCTAGGTCCGGAGATCATTGCACATTCCATTGGGATAATCCTGCTGCTTCGTAATGTTACAGTTCCTCCTTCAACTGGTAACTTTAACATTCCATGTGCCGTGGATGGTATGACACGAATTTTCCTTATACCCGGCCTGCCTATTATTCCATTGTGTTGGGATGGTGCCGGACAAACCATTGAAGTTCATCCATGCGGATGTGGAATGCTTCTTCGTTACATATTTTCACTAGCAAGGATATCTGGCCCAGCGGCTAAATGGTTTCCCCACTGAATCCGGTTAGGTATGTGGTGGGCGGAACCATCTGGCTTCTTATTTCAGGCCGGAGCCTAACGAAACAGTGTTCGTATAGGATCTCTGAGGATGCTCCTCCGTCCACGTACATTCGGTGCACGAAGTGCCCTCCTATCTCAGCCTCAATGATCATTGGTCCTTCCGTTCGTCTCGTCTCCCGAGGGTGTGGGAAATCATATGTTGTCGCCGAGAGAAACTCTGGGTACCTTTTGCTTGGCTATCGTTCCATGGTTGGATTATAGGATGGGATAGTGGTCTTTCCTTTTTGGCCGTTTCCCCTTCTTGGGTGCCTTTGGTTTGTCGTTCTGTTTTAGTTTTTGATAAATTGTGGGCAATTTACCTGTCTTGATCATTCATCTAGCTGCTTTCTCAATGCAGGCATTCGTCCGTACTGTGACCGTATCTGCATGAATTCACAGATTTGTCTGGATCCTTTTTTCCACTTGGGTTACCATGGTGTGGAGCCTTGATTTTTTCCTTTTTCTCAAGCGAAAATTTCTTTCGGGGTTCTTTGTAAAGGGAGTGAAAAACCTGTCTGGCTTCCGGTTGACATGTGCTTGTTTTAGAACCCTTTTTGAAAACGTCGTTTGTTTCCCCTTCTGGTTGTTCCATGGCGTGGGTTAGCTTTCTTCCGGCCATGACTGGAATGCGGGGGGGGGGGGGTCAACTTCGCCTTGTAGAAATGACGTGAGTTATTGTATATTTCGTCCATTGACCTTGGATTTTTTGTATAAACGCTTAATCAACTCAGGGTGGGTTATCCCATGCATGAATCCGGAGATCTTCATGCATTCTGGCGCTCCTTCCATGTCCAGGACTTCTTCTTTGTATCTCTCCATGAAATCCTCCGTGGACTTCGTCCTTTGCTTGATGTGATGTATCTACACTGGATCCGTATGTGTTTTGTTTGTGGAGATATTTTCCCTAAATGTTGCCCTCAGATTTTCAGCGTTGTAATGGATTCTTTTAGGAGTTTGTTCGAACCAGACTCTCGCTCCTTCCCAGTTAGCGTCGAGTTGTACATGTGGCACCACATTGGCATTGCCATCTCTCTGTCTTTGCAGAGGACTGAAATAGCTTTATATGGTCTTCCGGATCCCCACTTCCGTCGTAAGTCTTGACATGGCTAGGCATCATTGTCCTTGGGAAGTCAAAATGTCAGATCCGAGTTGTGAAAGGGTTTCTTTCTTCACACGTCCAAGGCTGGGAGAGATCATCTTCGTAGGTATCTGACCTATGCCTTTTTGATTTGGACTTCCAGTGACCCCCTTCGCTGTCTTCGCTCTCGCTTAATCCGTGTTCTTCGGGACGTTGTTGCCCTAATGACGATGTTTCTTGCCGGTACTCGGTTCCCTTTGCTGGGACTCTGGTGGTTGACTATCAGAGAGTGTCTAAGTGCTGGTTCTTTTCTTCCTAGCCTATTGAACACACCTCCCTCCTTCCGCGGCCGGAGCCTAGGTGAAGGAGGTCGGTTTTGTTTGAGTCTTCTGGGACTGGTGACGGGCTTCGGGAGTGCTTGTGCCCATGCCTTCTTCTCGGCTCTGTCCGGGCAGTTGGCGTTTTGGATTCGGAGTAGTGGGACTCTTCATGGTTTCTTCGTCCGTTTTGCTGTGTCCGGGTCGTGACCAATGCAGGATTGGGTTTAATTTCGGCCCATGACTGCTAAGTTGAGCCCAGAAGCCCAAGTGATAGTGTGATCCAAGCCGGGAGGCTTGATATACCTATTATACGTCATCAAAAAGGTTGCTTCGTTAAAATTGCCACTTTAGAACCGTTATTTCACAACCGACAAAAAATGATACAAAATTGTTCATTCATCAATGCTATAGATGGCATTTATGTGTATTGTTTTGTATCTCACATTTTTGTTAATAATTTTTAAAATATTGATATGATAGATGTTAATACAAAATAAGTGTCGGGTATAGACATGGGCTCAAATCCTGTATTGGATTGGGCTTTCAGATGATTTGAGCGTTAGATTTTGTATTAGAGCAAGAGAAGTGACGATTTTCTGCACAATCAGATAAAAACCGTTAGCCTTACCGTGGGGACGGACCCCACAGTTAGACTCCGGCGTGAAAGTAAGTAAACATGTAGAGAGAGAAAGTATGAGAGTATAGAGTGAGAAAATCGTACTGTTCATTGTGTATTAGGTCCCTATTTACAGGGGTCTAGTATTAGGGTTTCCTAGTATTTCGTAGTGGCCAAAGTGGGTCCCTTGTCGGGCAAGGTCCCGCGGTAATCGTGTGAACGGACGCATGTGCTTCCCGTGAACGGATCCAACCTAGAGTCGGATCCGCGTCCGCTTTGTTGCGTTCGGACCGCGGCCAATACTGGATTGGGTTTAGTTACGGCCCATTATTGATAAGTTGGGCCTTAAAAGCCCAAGTGATAGTGTGACCCAAGCCCAGAAGCTTAGTATACCTATTATACGTCATGAATAGATATTGTCTTGCTATCGACATTTAGCAAAAGGATAAAACTAATCATGAACGAAATGAACATGCATTGTTTCATATTTTCTTTGTAAATCAATAATATCAATATGTATAATAATAAGTTTAATGGTTTTTGTCGACTGTTCTAGGAGATTACTATTTGTGATATCTACTCAATAAATAATCTGATTTGCCAACCACTCAAAAAACTAATTACCTAATTATTACGATATCAAACAACATAATCATATCAAACACTATATTTCAAAATCACATTTTCCAACATCTAATTATCTATTTATTCGTTTTTGAAACGTATAATGATCTAGCATTATCTGATTGTACGTCTATTTTATTTAAAGGTTAGAAAACTTTATCTTAAACATAAAGCTAGCAAAAAAGGGCAGGTACAAGACAAATGAAACATCAATGTGACATGTGTACTAATGATGTCATATATGAGAACATTGACATTCAAAAATCTTTTCATTTGTTATATGAATAGACTAGACTATAGACCTGCGTCTCAATCAACTTAATTGTTAGACCCGTATAATTCAGATCAGATATGACCAAAAGATAAATGTATATCAGGGGCAAGAGCAACATTGAAGATATCAGCCTTAAAGAAGAGAGCCTTGAACAATAATGGTTTTGGAATAGAAGATTTTCTACTTGTAAAAGTAACCGTGCCATCAAAAACCGTATTTCCAGCATGGTTACCGTAAAAAATTATGCCATTATCATTATTTGTTATTATCTTTGCTTACATTCGTATCATCTGTGGCGTCTTTTGCGTTACTTTCATCGTCATCATCAGTAACACCTTTAGTGTTCTTTACATAGTTGTCTTGCGTAGCACCTTAGTGTTTTTAAATTGTTACAATCTGTGGCTTATTTTGTATTTTCAGTTTTACCAAAGCAGCAAAAGTCTGTCAAATTGAGCAAATGGAAGAAATTAGGATTAGTCTTATCAACAAAAAAAAAATATATTTGTGGCATATATTTATTAAATACAAACACTGTCCTAAATCTGACCAAAAAACCCATGATGATGTAATGACCAAGACCAATTATTGAACCCCTGGAACAGAATAACCCATAATTACATTAGATAATCAATTTACATAGTTTAGATAATGGTACTGGTCTTGTACTACAGGAAAGTAGGATATTAATTTGGCAGGTTTTGTATACTCAACAATTGCAGTTGATCCTCCTCCTCAAGTAAGTCTATTATCAAAGTACAAAATAACATGTTTTGCTATTATATATAAATTTACACAGTTAAGATGATGGAACTGGTTTTGTAATACATGCATATAATAGATATCTCTTAGAGTGGCACATTCTACATCAAACAACGCAGCCCCTGATGTAAGTCTTGTAGTTTTTTTAAAAAAATATGAATTTACACTGTTAAGCTCATGGCACTTATTTTGTATTATAGGTACATGATATATTGTTAAAGTGGGCACTTATTTTGTAATACAGGTACATGATATATTGTTAAAGTCATTAGTACTGCTAATTGTAGTATTAGTACTGCTGGTTACAGTTAGTACTGCCAGTACTAAAAGATAGTCACTTAGTACTGCTACCTTTGTATTAGTACTGTTAGCATATAATAGTTAGTACTGTTAGGAGATATGCATGAGTTATTATAGGAATAGATATGCATTATCTCTTCACACGTTTTGTAAGCCCATTAGGGTTTTCCTTGGTGTATAAAAGGAACCCTACGGCACTAGTTATATACATAAAAGTTTCATATAAAAGTTTCATACACAAGTTTCACAAATATTAATAGTTAGTAATCTGTAACCTAGCAGATTAATAATAGTATCAAATTTCCGTATAATCATTGTTTCTTCTAGCAATATAAGTTAGTTTCCGCATAGCTTATATTGTTCATAGTCATTGTTTCTCTTGTAGTTAGTTTGGATCTATCCAGATTGGCTACCACCCTTAACAGGCTAGAAAGATCTATTAAGTCTGGGATCTACAAGTGGTATCAGAGCTTGTAGAGAAACTCTGAGTAAGAAGAACCAAAACACATCAGTTATAAACCTTTACCTTTCAGATCTATTCAATGGCAGGATCAGATGATGAAAATCCACCACCACCACCACCACAAACACCAACACAACAAGCCCCTCACACTGTGTCAACCATTAAACTCCCTATTCTGAAGAAAGGTGAGTATGACATTTGGGCCAATAAAAAATGGAACATTGCTTGAGCCATACAACCTATCCTATATGGGAAGTCATACAAAAAAGAAATGGTATTTCAAGTGTCTCCATAGATACAATGCGTAAAAAGTTCTGCCTCCTAAAACATCTGAAGAAATTTTAGCAGAGAAAGAAAAGCAAGGAACCACCTTGCTTAGGAGCATTACAGAATTACCATTTAGCAAAATTTCAACAAGAAGACTGTATGCTAAAATAGAAGTGGGATGCTATCAAATGCCAGATTTTGGTACCAATGATGAATCCAAGAAGTGCATACATACATTTTAAAGCAACAGTTTGAAGGCTTTTCTGTATCCAACTCAGAAGGACTGCACAAAGGTTATGACAGGTTTTAGAGTCTTCTGAGTTAACTTGAGATTCATGGTGCAGGTGTCTCCACTGAAGATGCCAATCAGAAGTTCCTTAGGTCTTTACCTTCTTCCTGGTCCCAAGTATCCTTAGTCATGAGGACCAAGCCAGGAGTGGACAGTCTTAGTTTTGATGATCTCTATAACAATCTTAGAGTCTTTGAGTCTGATGTTAAAGGCTCTACTGGATCATCTTCTAGTGCACAGAATGTCGCCTTTGTTTCTTCTGAAAGCACTAGCAGTACTAATGATGTTAGTACTGCTTATGGTGTTTCTACTTCTTCTGGCTACAACTCACAAAGGGAAAACTCTTCATCATACACTGATGAACCATGTTACTCTATCTTTGCTAATCAATCAGTGGGTCCCAATTGATCATGAAGATCTGGAGGCAGCTATGATGAGTTTGATTTAAGAAGAGATGGACTTGTAAATGGTAAGTAGCCATGAATTTCAATGAGATTGTAGAATTTATACAAGAATACAGTTAGAAGGATTCAGTTTGATTGCCAGAAAGAACTATCTGGCTTTAACAAGACCAAAGTTGAGTACTTTAATTGCCATAACACATGGCACTTTTCTAGAGAGTTTAGATCAAAAGGAAATCAAGAAAGCAGAAGAAGAGATGCAGGGAACACTAGATATAAAGTAAAAGACAATGGGAGGAGACCTGAAAAATAGGAGGAACCTAAAGCTTTGGTAACTATTGATGGAGAAGGTGTTGATTGGACTGGTCATGTAGAGGATAAGCAAGAGAACTTTGCTTTGATGGCTTACAGCAATTCAGGCTCAGAAACTGAGGTAACATCTTGTTCAAAAGAATGTATGGAGTCATATGCTAAACTTAAAAAATTATATGATACTCAAAGGGAACAACTTGGTGATGCTAGTATAGAAATTCAAGCCTATACTCAAGCTTTAAAGAAAGTTGAAGCACAATTAGTTGCTCATCAACAAAGTCAACTTTGGTATGAGGAAAAGATAAGGTTTATGAATATTGACTTAGATGATAAAACTGATGTCCTTACATACCATAAGAAATTATTGGCAGAAGCTGAAAAAGAAAAAGAAGATTTAAAAGCTAAAGTAGAAAAATGGCACAACTCTTCTAAAAATCTTAGGTAAACTGTTAAATACCCAAATGAGTGCTAATGATAAATT
>BQNB010093727.1:520-26290 GCA_026074375.1 Tanacetum coccineum
GGTGGCTTTTTTGTAAATATGTTAAACTTCAAGGTCAATTTTATAATAGTGCAAAATAGAAAAACAAAAACATCGTCACTGCCAACAACAGTTATACACAATCTGAACAAAACCCAGTTCCTTCTACCATTTTCTCCCAAATTTCACACATTTTTCTCTCTAGCTTCACACACACTTTTCACACACTAATTTCACGCAATAGTTTCACACACTAATTCTTGTCATAATTTCACATTTTTTGAAATGGATTTTGCTGCAAGATCCATAAAGTTGCAGACTTGATTGATTCTTGAAGTGGGTTTTGGTTCAAGATTCATGAATAGGGTTCTTGAGGCATGATTTAAAGGGTATCTGTGATGGGTTTTGGGTAAAGTGATTGATGATGATGAAGTGACAAGATTCAAAATCATGGTTTTAGTTTAGGGGTTAAATAAATCTGACTGATTAGTTTAGTGAAGTTAGGAATATGTTTATTGGAAATTAGAAAGGTGTTTTTGTATTTGTGGTTTTAGGGAATATGCTTTTTGGGCTTTTGTTATTATTTTATTGATCAAAATCGATAATTATCGCGAAAGAGTTGTCCTTACACTAATTCTCTCAAATCGATCTGCATCAAACCGATTGTGAGTTGATCTACGAAGCCTCAAATTGTTGTTGCATCTGTTTGTTAATTTTATTATACTTAATTAGTGTTTTATTTTTTCAGTTTAATTAGAAAAATTATAGACTTATTAAGGCAGTATGTTATTTAAATACTGATATAGTAGCTTAATATTTGAATAAATATTGCAGTTGGAGTAAAGCAGTGATGCGGTAAGTAGTTATTTGTTGCATATAAGGTTCGATTAGGTGACGCACAGGGTGTATTGATTGTTAAAAGTGTTTGTGTGTAAATTTGTATGCATGATGCAGTTGTTTTAGGGCAGTGATGGAGTAGGTGTTCATTTATGGCATATAAGGTTGGACTAGGTAATGCATAGGGTGTATTTGTCGAAAAGTGGATGTGTGTGTATGTGTATGCATGATGTAGTTTTTGTAAAGCAGTGATGTAATAGATGCTCATTTATGGCACATACGGTTCGGTTAGGTTTCACGTATAAGGATGAATTAGGCTAAACATAGGTTGCGTTATGTGCGAAAATGTGTATGTACGGTTGGATGTTTATGAGATGCACTTGGATTTCAATTATGATGGAGTATGTTCTCAAGTTGTCTTGTATAATGATGCATTGGGTTAATAGTCTATTGCGTTATGTTTGTGACTGTTGGTACGCCCATATGTTTATATGAGTGATGCACCTGGTTTTTGAACTGTAGGTGTTCAATTTTCGCTTATAAAGCTGAATTAGGGAACACGTAGGTTAAATTATGTGTCGAAATATGTTTGTTTACTTGGTTCTATGAAAGATGCACTTGGTTTTGAATTATGATGAGGTGTTTAGTTGTCATGTATAAAGCTGAATTAGGTTACGCGTAGGTTGCATTATGTGTCGAAATATGTTTGTTTGCTTGGTCGTGCGTATTATGCACTTGATTTTGAACTGTGATGCAGTAGGTGTTCAACTGTCGCGTATATGGCTGATTTAGGGTACGTATAGGTTATATTATGTGCGAAAATGTGTTTGTGTGCCTCGTTGTATATATGATGCACTCGCTTCTCAACTATGATGCAGTAGGTGTTTAGTTCTCACATATATGCCTCGTATATATGATGCACTTGCTAAGGTTTTTACTTTTATTTTTATACTTATTAAATAAATCTTAATTTGTTACTAGTTATTTATTTCAATGTTACATCGTGTTTAAATGCGGCTTATATCTGGCTTACGAGCTTATTTGCTTTTCAGCGCTTATTTTGACACTTATGGGCTTATATAAGTTTATTATGATATGAAAAACTTATATAAGCCCATATGTCCCAAAATATGCCAAAAAATTGAGGCTTATATCTTTAAAACAAACACCCTTACAAGAGTAGAGGATCAGTTTATAGGTTTGGGAATGGTGAAAATAGGGTCAAATAATTGGTTGTTTAAGTGTACGAGGACAGCGTATCAAGTGGTTTTTTTCTAGTTAGTCGTCTCGCTTTTAAAAAATGCGATACCAAAAACTTTTCACAAGACTAGTTTAGGGGCATAGTGAAAATATAAGGAAATTAGGCTGCTATATTCTGGTAAAGTCATCAAGTTAGTTGAATAGAAGTTATTCTCTAAAACTCATTTTGTTTTATACATAACCATCAACACACAGAATATGACCTCATTTTTCACATTTTCTACATTACAGATAGACAACTTGTCTATGGATTATTACTAGTATCGACCGTCTACTTTGGCATCTTATCAACAAAATGGTAATAGGATTTTTGGATAACTTTAATTGAGCTGTAATGTGGTCATCTGTCAAGTGTCAACCGGATGGCTGTGCTATAAATAACAAAATGGAATCACCACCCCTTAGATCATGCTTTGCCTATGTATCTATGTAGTTGCAAAGTTATACATTGTCTTATCTGTTAGTTATGGAATTTATTGGTTTTGATGTTTTATTTCTTTAAATGTCATCATGCTACAATTTCTTTTGCTTTGTTTTTTTTGTAGGAGTTTATGTCAGGAGGTGCTAATTCGCGTGTGCGTGCTTTCAAATCTGTTGGTGGCCAGCCTATTGTGATTGATTCAGTAAAGGGCTCTCACGTGTGGGACATTGATGGGAATGAGTACATTGATTATGTCGGTTCATGGGGACCGGCTATCATTGGCCATGTAAATGACGAGGTTTGATTTTCCAGTAATGTATCTATGTTTATGAGCCGTTTGTTTTCATTTTCTATACTATCTTGACTTATATGGACACATTACATGTAAGATCGCCTAATCAACCGTATGTTTATCCAATAAAAATCTTTATTAGGGGTGTTTGGATGTGCATTTTGACATTAGTTATCCAAGACCCAACAATCAGATAAAAAAATTCTACTTCTGATCATCTGTTTATTAATTGTGAGTTTCATACTAGCGGCAAGAAAACTGATTGTTATCCCTTTCTTTTAACCTGGTTTGAAAGACTTCTATTTCCATTTCAGAAACACTCTACTTTTTTCAGAAAACATGTTCTTTTCGCTCAATATATCTGTTATTTGATAATTAAAGTTTGCCAAACACTAAACATAGGACCATTACAACTTTATATAGCAGCAGCCTTCACCACATCCTAAAAAAAATAAGGTACAAATATTGATTATGCTTGCATAACTCATCAGTCCTAACAGAGTAAAAACACAAAGAAAATATCTGAAAAGTTGTAAATCGAGTATGATACATATAAAATTTTCAAAAACTCACCTGAGAAAATTAAGCAATTACAGGAATAATATGTGGCAACACAGTCCTTCGGTTAAGCATCTTCCCAAGGGAAGCACAACCCTCAACATTAGTACACGAACAAAATACTAGATCTACATTTGGAAAGATATTCAGTAGAGATTTTGCAGTTAGCACAATAACCAACAAACAATGGCTACAATTGTACTGAGGAAGAAACTAATATGGTTTAATGCTGCAATTTTGTATCAAAGAACTACAGACCATCTTATACTATAAAAGACGGAAATGTTTAACTTCCACACATGGTCAATACATAAATGTGTATTTTTTTCAATATTTAAATATCATATAACAGTGCTAGGAAGATCAACGTAGAAATTTCCATACATACGAAAAACTGTAAACATGAGTATCCATCCCAATTATTATTATCACATGAGCCCCGGTACAACAATATCTACCAGAAAATAATTCATCTGGAAAATTTGAACTAACATTCTATCATGAATGATTGTGACATACAGCCATTGAGGTAATCTTTAAACTATCCATACATCTCTAATATTCATCATTTTTGCCTACTTGTATACGCTGTACACATTTACTTTCACATGTACAAGAGTTTTGAGATCCTTATACATCAGTGTTGTTGATTACATTATTTAAGGCCATCTGGTCATGGAATGGAAGTAGTGAAGAAACAAACCATTATCTATATCGAGGACTAGAAAAGTAGGCTATGTGTCATGTTGTAGATCCATATATTGTCATAACGCCATAACTCATTATAGTTTGGATAAAGACTATTTAATAATCCTTCGTATTTGATAATTTAATTATGAAATAAGGTACCTAGGTATTAGGTAAAAATGAACATCTTGAACTACTAAAATCATTGTTACTTTTTTAACTTAACAACTTAAAAGTACGTGTAGTAGCAATGAGCCAATGATGCTTGTTAACTGATCCAACAAGTGAATTTCAGAGACTTAAATGGAAGTTAGCTTTTAGCATCTGTCTATCGAGCGTTCTAGTGGTTATTTCTCACTTCCAAAGCAAGGCAATTAGTTGCTTTCAACGCTATTTACTACCCATCAGAAACTCGCCTGACATCTAAAACTTCAAACTTTAAACCTTTAAACATATTAAGTTGGGAATGGTATCAGTACGCTACTCCTACTACATCAACCTAACAATCTCCATAGCTCAATAAGTTAGACACATACTGCATCAATAGATTTAATATACTGCATCCCAATGAAAAAACTACTAAAATCATTTAAAAAGTAAACAAAATTATACCTAATATAGTGCAATAAAAATGATGCATAAGTAATAACAGTGACAACTTTAGACACTTACGGAAATAAAGTTTTACTAACAACTGCGTCGCAATTATATCGATATCACTTCATGCACAATTTATTAAAAACAAAACAAAAAAAAAAAAAAAAAAATTCATCAAATGCGCATGAACAAGTGGTACATCACAATACAAAACTGTCGCATCACAGTTATAAAATATCATGTCAACATTTTATCAAACACATGGTGTGCAGGTTCCTTATACACGTTTTTCATTTAGTTTTTCTCTCAAATTCATTCTAGATGTATGAAAAACTTTATATACTCTAACTAATTACTAACTCCCAAACTGGTGCAAGCGATCTTCAGAAAAATAACAAACCAATTGTAACTTTCATCAACAATTCAGTTTATCAAAACCAGA
Organism: Tanacetum coccineum; assembly: GCA_026074375.1. Classification (NCBI taxonomy): domain Eukaryota; kingdom Viridiplantae; phylum Streptophyta; class Magnoliopsida; order Asterales; family Asteraceae; genus Tanacetum; species Tanacetum coccineum. The sequence continues at coordinate 5,573 of BQNB010093727.1, forward strand.
TATTAAGATCGTACTATCATCGTTCGTAGATGATGAACTAGCTGTCCATGATGAAAACTCGCTATTAATAGATGACGAACAATCGTTATTCGTGAAGATGAGACAACCTATCGAATAATTTGTAGAAAAAGGTAGGAGAATGGTGGTAGAATAATGTGTAGAAGATGGTGGTAGACGTGGTTGAGCGATGTTTATCGGTGGAGAAGATATGGAGACGGTGAAGAGACGGAATGGTGAAACGGGTTAAAGAAAATGTAATCAAGTGGAAGGAAAAAAAAGAAAAAATAAAGATTATATAGGGTTTGTGTCAAAAGACAAAAATACCCTTGTCTCTATAAAAATTAGGACGGGAGTGTTTGGGACACGTGGCAAGCTGGGTTTTTATCTTATCCTTTTTATTATAATATTTTTTATTTTACCCCAACACTCACCCTCACCTCTCTCCTCTAATATATATATAAATAATATATATATATATATATATATATATATATATATATATATATATATATATATATATTATAATATTTATATGTATAAAAAGACCCTTAAAATATTTTTTCTAGTATAAATAAAACACGTTTTATACTTGAATTATCTTTTGTTAAAAATCTATATAGATTATAAAAAATACTATAAAAAACTATGTTGTTGGATTATTCGGGTCGACCCAAAAACCGAGCCAAATTTAAATATGGTTTTCGATTCGATTAAATCTAGTTTATTAAACTAGGTTCCTTTCGTTTTCGATTTTACCTAGAAAAAGTTTTTTTTACCGAACTTATTAAAACAAACAAATCGATAACCGAACCGATAAACACTCCTAATTCGTGCATTCGGGAGTATGGAAATTCAAATTTATGTTAAACTTTATAAATAACTGGTTATATGAAACAAGCAATGTACCCGCGCATTACGAAGGCTTCCCTGTAATTCAACGAGCAAATGTTTTTCCGATTATATGTTATTTGTAACAATAACCTTAAGGATGTTGAATATTTAATTATCTTTCTTTAGAGGGACACTTTGATATACTTTCGATAAACTTTTTTTTCCTTTTTTTCACCTTTTTTTAACGTTTTTACGGTTTTTCGTCTTGTTTTCTTTTTTTTGTTGTTGAAACTTGCATGAGAAATCACGCGTAATGAAACACTAATTTGAATATTCTAATAAAATCATATGTAATTTTTCCAACACGTGATCTCAATCATATGTGATTTTTCCCACACGTGATCTCAATCACATATATTTGTTTTACCAACTTTGATTTTTTCACTTGTGATTATAGAAGTTTCATAAATGAACTACTATAATCTATAATTCGTATATAGTGTGTGTGATATATAGTTGGAAAGCAAAAAATGTATGTTTTTTGCATGAAACGGGAAACGTTTTTGATTTATAGACAAATAGTTATGTCAATATTAATACGGATATTTAGTGTTCAAACTTCGATATTAGTGTTAAATCACATATGATATGTAATTCTAATTCGAAAATAAAATAAAATTAGTGTTTAGTCACATGTGATTTCTCATGAAAGTTTCAACATTGAAGAAAAAAGAAAAAAAAGTCGAAAAAAGTAAAAAACATGAAAAAAATGAGAAAAACAAATTTGTCGAGAATATATCAAAGCGTCTGTCTATAGAAAGATAATTAAATGCTAGTCGTGAAGGTATAATCTGTTATGTCTAACGATTAACAGTTCATGAGATATTTAAATTATAAAATATAGATTTAATTGAATTTTTAATTTAAATATTAAAATGTATTTAATCTCACATTGATTTTTTTTAAATGGATTGTGGGATGAATCCCTTAGTATTCAAGGAAAAAATGGTATCCAAAATAACCTCATCATAAGATAGTATGACAAGCTCCATTACATTTTTACAGCACAAAACTCTACACTTCTTAATTAACGAAGTAAATATTTTAGTTAAAAATATTTACACAATATTTAATCTAATAACTATCTATAATTATTTTTCTTTTAGAGCTCATTGTATTATTTTCATATTTGTATATATTATAAAATTATACAAAAGGCAGGATATCTGACCCGACCCGCACCCTCGACCGGCACCGGTTGACCCGACCCACAACCCGGCCCATAACCGGCAGTATTTTGTGGCAAAAAAATACTAATCCACCTTTTCTTCTCCATATGTCCTCTTCCATCATCTTCATTATCTAATACGTGTCTTGAAACCAACACACAAATAAGATCCCTGCCACTATTACAAGTTCCAGAAACCTCTCTAGAATAAAAATCATATTCATTCATGTCACAATTCGACTTCAAGATGCAGCGAAAACCACAAGGTAGTTTTTTTTAATTCAATATTTAAGATGTGATTTTGTTTTGCATGTACCAAAATCAATTAGAAATTGTATTAATTTCACTACACATATAGGATCTTAATTTGAGAAATTCAATTATTGTGATCGATTCAGGGCTTTCTATATTTTTGAAGGTTGATTTTCTAATTCTCTTTCTATGATTTTAACTTTTGGTTCTTGATAATAAATTAGATCAATTTTTGTTTTTTGATTTGTGTTAAATTTTGAATGCCTCATGGTGGAATAGGCTTTTGAAGCAAGAGAGGAAGACTCTAGCTTTTCGGTGAGGATGAATAAGATGCAAAAGGGTTAGTTTGCTTAAATGAAGTTTTAATGATTCTGATGGCCCTCATAAACCCATAAACTTAAGATGACCCCCCTTTTTATTGTTAAATGTAAATAAATGAAAGATTTATATAATCTCAAATAAGCACTTTGAACTAACCAACTTGCTACTTGCTTATCAGTTTAAGCAAAAATAAGCCCAAATTAGTGTTTGAAAAAACTTTGTAGCTTGGACTTATGAACATAGTTAGAGGGATTTGCATAAGCATCTTATCTCTGGCTTACTAAGAGGGTTTAGGATTATTTGAATTCGGCTTATTTTACATAAATAAGCGATTCCATTTATCTTGCCTTATGAAATGCAAACTCTAACCAGCCACCAGCAGCTTATAAGCTTTGATTACAAGATGTGAGATGTTTATGACAATAATCTTAATAATGTTGCGCCAAACAATAAGATTTGAAAACAGGCCTTAATCCTTTAAGATTTATGGGTTTTGTTAATCGTGTTGTTCGGAATAATGGGTATTTTTTGATTGTATTGGCTTATTAAAAGATCCCTCCGTTATATGGGAATGGAAAAGGCTGAGTAGCATTAGGTAAAGAAACCAATGAACCTAATCCTTTGAGATATTCATTTATATCTTTGTATGAAAATCATAGCATGCCATACGTGATAAAAACTGATGACTTTAGAGATCTTATCGCCACTTGGCTTGCAGATAATGGATAGTGGAGAATCATTATTAGAGGTCAGCGTTGCATTATAACCATGATCGTACAAGAAAGTTGTAACAATCCGCATTTTCACGTCATTTTACGTCAAAAAATATTCATCTATTTATTTTAAACTTTTACGCGTTCACTTTTAATTTCAACCATTTAATTAAATCGCGTAAACTAAAAATAAGTATTCAACGCAAACCGTCATCAAGCAAATAAAAATTTACGTCAAGCAAGTGTTATATTATTTTTACGAAGATAATCATTCTCTTTTCACTTTTTATTTTTTTATTGGTTAAGTAAACGTTTACGTTTCACAATAAATTACAATTGTGCATGCATATAAATCCTTAAACCCATCAATACATAAACAATACTCACTATTATACCCAATACTTAAAAATTATATCAATTATATCCTAATTAACATTCTAGTCGTGTATATTTACACAAACACAAGTAATTAAATCAACCACTCCACTAACTCTCCTTTTACCTTAACTAATGTACCTTTTACCCATCATGTAATCCCTAAAACTATTAACCATTGTGTTAAGCCTCAAAAACTTCACATCTTGTCCTTTGACCTCTCTTTTTCACGTCAAGACCAAGAGGAGACCAAGCCTAAGTGTGTTAATCACATCAAGCATGCATCTTACAAGGTCTAGGTACTTAATTAACCTTGAAAGCATGCTATAAACCCTACACCAAACCGTCACCTTTGGATTACCATCTGATGGTTTTCTTAAGTAGTTTTACAAGCACCTTCACTATAAATACTAGCCTTGATGCAAGACTTATACATACACATATCATTTAGAAAGAAAATCAAACACTTCTTTCTTGTTTTCTCTTCATACCTCACGGCACAAAAAGGTTACAAGGAAGGGTCCATAGTTTTGATTTTAGCAACCAAACAAGTATACAAGATTAGTCTAAGGTTCATTCTAAGGTGTATGCAAGAAATGGTTAAGGTTTAAAACAAAGGTTTTTAAGAATCAAATTTACAGTTATGCAAGAAGTAACTTGGGTGTGTATAAAAATATTTTGGTTGAAGATCTAAGTTTGCTTTATGTTCACATCTTCATTCACTCACATAAGGTCTAACAAAATCCCTACACTTTCATTTAGTTACTTCATTTACATGCATTCATATTTATTATTTTGTTACATCACCACTAGTAATATTTTATAGAGTTTATAAAATAAAAACAAGCATGTTCATAATCGAATAAATACATAACCATGATGATTAGGTGTTTAAAAGGTGTTAGAATGCAAGGATATATGTTATACAAGTGTTGGTTAATTTATAAAATTAATTGATGAATTAATTGTCAAACGTTTATTTATAAAGTTTATAAACAAATAATTATGAGGACATTTTATTCGGACATAAATTAATGAACATAAATTAGAGGACATAAAATATACAAAGGATGTTGTACTAATTAAATTAGAGGACTTGTAATAATTTAATTATGTCAAAGGTTTACAAAACAAGTTTTATAAATGTTAAATTCGAACAGTTTGAATATTCTGTGAAAAAGCTTAAAATTTCCATAAAATATATAAACTAAGATTTCAATAGTACATTCATGACGATCCCGGAATATATAAAGAACTTGAAAAAACGAGCTATAACGAATGAGAATATGAATTTGCAAGATTTCGATTATTAAGGTGTGTTTTTATCGCCGTAATTGAATCGTAATTGAAGTAATTGTAATCTGAATTACATCCACAATCCTGTTGGGATTGGGCAGAAGGTTGTAATTGTAAAACAGGATTACATTACGTAAGCTGTTTGTTTTGCGTTATAATTGTAATTCAGTCATTACAATTACATCAAGAGAGGGAATTCAGATTACTAGGATGATTAGTGGAAGTTCTTGAATTACATTGTAATTCAGATATTTTATACTTTAAATCATCAGTATTTATTATTATTATTATTATTATTATAAAAATAATAAAAATACTAATAATAAAATATAGTTTTTATTACATTATATATTAATTTTATATTAATTTATTATATCATTATTATTAGTAATAAATTATTTATATAAATTAATATTATTATTTATTATGTGGCTGATGCACTTAGTAGGAAGGAACGGTTGAAACCAAGACGTGTGAGGGCCATGGCAATGACGGTCCAACCAGGAATGAAGGAAAGGATACAAGTAGCCCAAATTGAGGCGCTTAGACAAGAGAATATACTTATGGAGAATCTGCATGGATTAGATCAGCAGATGGAAAAGAAGGAGGGTGAGAGTTTGTATTTTATGGACCGTATATGGGTCCCATTGATAGGAGACATGAGATCGATAATTATGGACGAAGCTCACAAGACTAAGTATTCTGTACATCCGGGAGCTGATAAGATGTATTATGACCTTCGGGATAGGTATTGGTGGCCAGGAATGAAGAGAGATATTGCAACGTATGTTAGTAAGTGTTTGACGTGTTCTAAGGTGAAAGCAGAGCATCAAAGGCCTTCGGGCTTACTGCAACAACCTGAGATACCTGAATGGAAATGGGATAAAATCGCTATGGATTTTATTACCAAGTTACCTAGGTCTAAGAGTGGGTATGACACGATTTGGGTCGTAGTCGATAGACTGACCAAGTCGGCTCATTTCTTAGCCATACGAGAGGACTATAGTACTGAAAAATTGGCAAAGATCTATGTCGATGAAATAGTCGCGAGACATGGAGTTCCGGTGTCTATTATTTCGGATAGAGATGGACGATTTACGTCACGTTGTTGGCAGACAGTGCAAAAGGCTTTAGGAACAAAGTTGGATATGAGTACGGCTTATCATCCCCAAACAGATGGGCAAAGTGAGCGTACAATTCAAACTTTAGAAGATATGTTAAGGGCTTGTGTAATTGATTTTGGTGGTAGTTGGGATGTTCATCTACCATTAGCTGAGTTTTCTTACAATAATAGCTATCATTCGAGTATTAGATGTGCTCCGTTTGAAGCTTTGTACGGAAGGAAGTGTAGGTCGCCTGTTTTATGGGCTGAGATTGGAGAAAGTAGTTTGATTGGACCTGAACTAATTCAAGAAACAACCGATAAAGTTGTGTTGATAAAAGAGAAGCTCAAGGCAGCTAGAGATCGCCAAAAGAGCTATGCTGATAATAGACGTAAACCATTGGAATTCGAAGTAGGAGATCGAGTGATGTTAAAAGTATCCCCTTGGAAAGGTGTAGTTCGTTTTGGGAGAAAGGGTAAGTTGGCACCAAGATACGTAGGACCTTTCGAGATTCTTGAAAGGATCGGCCCTGTAGCTTATCGATTAAGATTGCCTGATGAATTGAGTGGAGTGCATGATACGTTTCATGTGTCAAACTTGAAGAAATGTTTGGCTGATGCCAGTTTGCATGTGCCATTGAATGATATAAAGATTGACAAAACTCTTCGCTTTGTTGAGAAGCCTGTAGAGATATTAGATCGTGAAGTTAAGAGTTTAAAACGGAGTAGGATAGCGTTGGTAAAGGTTCGATGGGAATCCAAGCGTGGGCCTGAGTTCACTTGGGAGCGTGAGGATTTTATGAAGACTAAATATCCTGAGCTATTTGTTGATCGTGAAAATGAAATTGATAGTTAAATCTCGGGACGAGATTTCCTCTAAGGAGGGGATAATGTGACAACCATGACTTGAGCAGGTTAGTCAAACCCTTAGTATTTGACTTTATGTCTATGGTGATGTGCGGCTTATGTGAATTATGTGCTATGTGTATGAATATGTGTTTATGAGATAGTGGAAATCCATCGTTAGAATGTGAGCATTCAAAAAGATTGGATTAATGGTGAAAAATGGTGATTTCCTTTCGTTCACTTTTAAGTGACAAGGAAAATAATTATTGGAAATTTAATGTTTTGTCTTTAATGTGTAAGTATTTATACGTATATGTATTTTGTGTTAGTTATTTAAGATAGGTTTAGCGTTTAGAGTGTTAGATTAAGAAATGTAAAATTTCTATTTTTAGAAAGTTAGGTTGGAAATGAATAATTATTTTTAGAAAGTAAGTAAACTGCGTTAATATAAAAAGGAAGAGTTAAATTAATTAAAGTTTTTATAAAAAACTTAAGGTTTTAATTGTAAATATAAAATAAATAAAAATATATATATATATATATATTAATATTTTCGGCCGGAAATAAGAATAAAAGAAAAAAAAAAAGAAATCCTAATCCTACTCTAAAACCTTGTTAGACTTAAACTCTAACTCTACCTAAGTGCCTTTAAATATTAAACCTAGAACCCTTAATCCCCATTCTTATTTGGCCGGCCATAAGGAGAGGAAAAAAGAGAAGACGAAATTTTTTTTGGGTTTCGCTTTAAGGTACGATTCGACTTTTAATTCTCGTTCGTCTAATTTTCCTAGTAACTTAAATTGTGATGGATTTAGGTTTAAAAATAGGGTTATAAATTAGGGTAATTAATTTCCAGAAAGTTTATGATATTATGATGTTAGCTTAATCATTAGATTAATTAGATTAGCGATTTGAGCATGCGTTAGGGTTTAGATCACTTGAATTAGATGCTTAATTCACTGCAGAAAGTTAGGCAGTTTTGTAACGAGCATAACTCGGTCATAAAAGATCAAATAAATAATTTACAACATACTGGAGATAACCTCAGAGAGTCTACTTTCTAGAAAATCTGGCCTCATAAGTTTTTATGGTCGGGAAGTAGGTCAAATGGTCAATACAAAATCAGTGTGTAAAACAGTGACGAATTTCAGTTTTGATTTTGATTTTTCTAAAAATACTTAGACACTGAGTTAGAGGCTCTAAGTCACGTGGAAGTTAGTTCATATATTGTGTGTGACCTCTGAATTTTGGCTAAGGTCAGAGAGGGGTTTAAGTTGGGTAATTAATGCCATACTTTTTAAAGGTCAGATTCTGGACGAATTTTAAACACTTTGGATTAATGAATTTTTTTGGGATATTTATAGAAGGGTAGTGACTTTGGGAGAGCTATGAGAGGTTCATAGGACATATATGTAGCATGGTGAATTTTGGTTTGAATTATGGGAGTGTTTAAGTAGTGCGTTTAGGGCACGCAAGTGAGAGTAAAATTCTGCGTAAAACCAGAAAGTGTTAAGTGTAACGTTTAGGTGCAAATAGTAAATGTAAGATTTAATAAGTTTATAAAACAAGTATAGGACTATGATAGATCACATAGGCATCCATCATAGTTGAAGTTACGTCATATTGGGTTAAATACCTAATTGATGGTAACTAATAACGTGTTAATTGTTTAGATTGTTCGTGAGATTTGTGAAGTGTTTGTGGATTTGAAGCTAGCAATCAGGTGAGTTTCATAGTCCCATTTTTAAATGTCTTTACATTTTGGGATGAAAATGATGCTTGTGATCTAAAGATGTTTTGAGTGCTGTGATTATGTGGTTAATGGTGTATGGACAATATGTTACTGTTATATGACTTATTGTTGCATGTTGAATGTGATATTGGTGTTATCGTTTACTCATGTAGGCAAGACTTGGGATTTATCCAGAGTGGTAAAGTGGTGTTATCGTCTACTTATGTAGGAAAGATCCTTGGAGCTGATACTCCTTGTGATATTGTGTTATCAGTACCAAGAGTCTGGAGTTGGGTATTGGATCCTTTCCATGACTATTAGTGGATCAGGGGTAACGTTCCTACCCAGTTGTTGTAATGGATCAGGGGTAAAGTTCCTACCCAATATGTGGATTGCATGTTAGCATAAGTTCATATTTTTGCATAATTGTCCTTTATTGTTTTGATAATCACAGTAATTGTGTTAAAGTTTTATTGTTGTCCTAAACCTATGTCTCTCACCAACCATGTGTTGACGTATTTTAGCATCATTTTCAGGTGAGCATAATAAGGTTAGGCAAAGTGGCTAGAGGGAGACTGCTAGGGTGCATGGGAGCATACTTCCCTACTTACTTTGTTTGCATGAACTTATGTTATTTGTTTTGAAATTTTATTAGGAGCGTGGATTTATTATTCTTGTATTAGAGAGACCCACTTTCTTTAATACAAGAAGTTGTTTGTTTGTTTGATTGGATTATCGATATTGTCATTACACATTGTGTCCCTTGACTCGTTTATGCATTTAGAAATTCTCTGTTTCGACACCATTGTGTTATGATGATATTCATGACATTACGCCTCGCGTTTCCGCCTTGGCGGGGTGTGACAGTAGTAGATAAGGATTAGGGATTTAGGGTTAGCCTATAAATACAAAATTTATTCCTCTCCCCATTTGTTTCTTTTGATTGACCAAATCCCCAAGAAAAAGAGAAAAAAAATATTTTTTTATCAAGAATCAAGTGTGTTGATTTGGGTGTAATCGGTTAAAGGTTTTAGGTATGATCTTCAATCCCATTCTTGTTTAATTCTTCTTATATTAGAAACATTAATTGGTGGAATTAGGGTTTCATTAAAATTATGTAAACATGTTAAGATGATCATTAATAATCAATTATGATGTAATTAATAGTGTTTGGATGCGTTTGGTTAGATTTAGTTGTTAAATTCGGAATTAAAACTAGGTAGATTTTTAAGTCATCTTGTAAGTGTCATAACTTGGTCATACGTATAGCTTTTATTGATTTTCTTAAGCCTAAAATTAACTACAGAGAGTCTACTTTCCAAGCCTGTTAGTTTTATGAATTTAAAGTGAGTGGAGGTCAGTCAAGATAATTTTACAAGATTCGTTGTTAAATCTATGTTTTTGGGGCAGATTCTGGGTTGTGTTTGTGAGGTTAAAAACATATCAAAACATCTTTTTAATTGATAGGATTGCTACAGTAGCAATTTCATGATATTTATGATTTTCTAGAATTTTTTTAGAATTTTCTTAAGTGTTTAAATGGGTCTGATCAAGCTAAACTTTTTGATAGTCGAATCAGATCCGAATTTAAGTACTTTGTGATGTAGAATTTTTATAAAATAGTTAGGCTCAATATTTTTTTAAATCACAGTAGTTCATAAACCATTAGGAAGGTAGGGAATGCAGTAGGGAAAGTCAATTTGATGATTTAGTATTTTATTTGTAGTCATGAAGTGACTACAAAATTCTGCCGAAAAGCTAGAAAACTCGAATAATGGATTTAAGAGTATTAGGGTATAAGTAAGGTATGGGAAATGTGGTAAAGGGTTTATAATCATAATATAGTCATAGTAGTCCATCAATTGATTGTTACATCATCTTGGGCATTTAGCCTAATCACGTGTAACATGTTTTATTTGTGTTTAGTTGATTGTGAGGACTTTATGAAGTAGTTGTGCATCAGGTGAGTTTCAAAAGTCTCCATTTTCCCCTTTTTAATGGATGGAATGATGCAAAATGTTTTGAATGTTTACATATGCTGTGATTATGTGGTTTTAATTACGTATGGACATAACATGACACTTATATGTACTAATTGTTCAACATGAGTTATTTGGGATCGGATGATTACCCAACTCAGCATGATTTGTATATGATTAGGATCGGATGAGACGCCTACTCAGTGTGATTTTGTGATACTAATTGGGATACAGATTAATATTGCCTACTCAAGTGTGATTTGGGATATTAGATTGAGATCAGATAAGTACGCCTACTCATGAAACTTTATGGTATCGATTTAGGATGGGGATGAGTAAGCCTACCAGTTTTGGATATTATTGTATCGGATGGGTACGACCAACCCATTGTGTGAATGAGTTAGATTTGATTTGTTACATGATTATAGGGTCATGATAGTTCATTATTGTCCTACCTTGTTTTGTTAATCACAGTGAAACGAGTATAATTATGTGTCTAAAACCTATAACTCTCACCAACATATTTGTTGACGTTTTAAGCATTATTTTCAAGTGAGCATCATGAGGAAAGTGAAGTTAGGAAGCTTGGCTAGTGAGACCATTGGCTTGTATGCAGAGTTTATCTCCTAGTTTTCATATCGTACTTTGTTTGGATTTGATACTTTGAATGTTGATTGAATGTTTTATGTTTTAGGATATTTCGTTTATGTCTTTGTATTAGAGTGATTCTTTTACCTCAATACAAGACCTATTTTTCTGGTGTTAGGTATTGTCATGACACTTTGTGTCCATTTTTTTTGCTTAATGCATTGTAGTTCTCTTTATTGCTGACACCATTGTGTTGTGATGATACCCATGACGTTACGCCTCGTGTTTTTGCCTTGGCAGGGCGTGACATGCCTAACCTCCTTGGTGGGTTTGCACATGAAAACGCGTTCATACTTTTTACGCGGTGGAGCATTATAAAGAGTCATCTTGGCTTCATTATTTTTCCTAAGTTGTCTTTTCTCATTATCTTTTAATTTTTCATATGGTGTTTCAATATCCATCTTTGTTTCTGGATCTTTCATCTTGAAAACAAAGACACCATTTTAAATGACTTGCCACAAGTCAATATCTTTGGACTTAATGTAATTCTCAAAGCGGGTTTTCCAAAAGCAAAACCTGTCGGCTTCTAGCAAAGGTGGTCTTTGCATAGAACACCCCTCAACATAGTTCTCTTGAGCCATGAATCTTACTCAACTTTTTTAAAAACCAGAGTTAGGATTTCAAATTTAAAAAAAGAAGGTTTCAACTTAAAACGACTTCTCGGGAAGGCTTCAACGCTTGAAAACTCAAGTAAATCGCTCTGATACCAATTTTAGAACCCAGGGGGTGAATACGGTCTTCTTGACTTCTTCAAAGTTTATGAAACTTCAAGTCTCAAAGGAACCGAGTGGTGTAGTAATCTACTTGATTATAAAGAACAATAAGTAAAGAGAAACCACGATATATACTGGTTCGGGATGGAGGGTTTATACCATTTGTACGTCCAGTTGCGAATCCATGGCACCTATACTATTACTCTAGTATAATACTTTTGGTGGACTATAAACAGTATACAACTTCACTCCCTCGATATGCATAAAGATCAGCACTCACAAAGAAGAGCTACTCCCTATGGTATTCCGCGCTCAAAAACCACCCCTAAGAACCCGTGATTTGACTTACTCCTAAGACCACTAAGACTAATAGGACCACTAAGAACTTCCCCTTTGAAGTATACTAAAACCCCAACTAGATCACCCAATGATCTAGGCTTGATCACTAAGATACAAGACTTCCCTTACGTCACACCTCTTAAATTTCCATGTCATCATCTTTGACTTTTTCGTACATTAATTTACTTTTATATGTTACATTTAAGTTTGACCCAAAACCGAGAAGTTATCCCGCGTAAAACTGAAAAATGTCATCGAACGTGTTCCGACTTTGAACTTAGATTAGTCTACGTGTTATATACATTATTCTATCATTTTAAAGTGTTACTAGTTTACGTACTCTTCCGGTTATGATTTTTACATTTTCGCGTATAAGCTATGTTTTTCGCGTAGTTGATTAAACGAGACCCTGAAAACCTGTAATCTTTTCGTGTAAACCATAGATATCATATGTCTCGGGTTTAGAGGTCATAAATTTCATAGATAACCCCCCTTTTACTTCAAAATTTCGAAACACACATACATACTCATACTAAATTAAATCCAAGAGCATCTTTTCACTTTAGCTCATGGTCCCATCCCCCTCCCTTTGCTTGGCTCACCCTTTGGCTCTACTCCCTTCCCTTTTGGCTCCAAGTTCTAACTCCACTTTAAATACCATCCATATTTCATTCCTTATAAATTTTTCACACACTAGCTAACTTAACCAAAGAATTAATACTTGCAAAGTTGGCTCACACTTCTTTCCTTTTTCTCTCTTGAAATCAAACCAACTACAACACCCGTATGTGGGTTCTAGCCATTTTGTTAAGACAAGTCTTGCACCCTAAACCCTAAGCTTGTCCTATATATACTACCACTTATCCCATTTTAGGTCATTCATTTCATTTCAAAGCCACCAAAAGTTTCCTTCCCTCTTTTTCTTGTTCCTTTGGCTACGATAACACCACAACCACCATAAGTGGTTTCATTCTTCCATTTTTGATCTATTCCAACTATTCCAAGTTCATTTCTAAGACCTTCTAAGGTGTTCCCAAGTGGTTAATCACACTTTATTTAAAATTTCTTCAAGATCCAAAAGTTTAGGTTTTATCTTTTTCAAGTGGGTTTTCAAGATCTAGGGTTTATTCATATAGATCTTGTGTTATTTGTTTATTCTTCATAAGTTGTAAGCTTATTCTTGAGCCTTTCTTTGATTTCTTGATTTTATTATGTTCTTAGTTTGAATCCATGTGTTTGTGTTGATTTTACAAAAAGAAATAAAATAGGTATGCTAAATAATGAGGTTGTTATAAATCTTTTATATACATATTTTAATTTAGGAAAGGATGAGTGGAATTATGTGTTGTGACAAGGATGATGATGGGTTTAGGATAGATTAAGAGTGGATTTTGTTGGTTGGATTAGTAGTGAACGGGATTAGGTTAGTATAAGCACTATTGTGAAGTTTGGATGGATTTATGGAGGCGTTTGCGGAATATAAGGTTGCTGATCCAAATTTGTTTTAGGGTTTTAGGCGACTTAAAAATGTTTTTATTAGTCAAGAAGGTAGTCTTTGCAAAGCTTGTTTCGAATAGATAGTTTTTCATAAATCGAACACTAAAATCGAACTTAAAACGACCGAGTTACGCTCAAATGAAACATGAAACATTTTACGGCCAAAACGATTTTAATATGATCATATCAGAAACATAAATGACCATTTTGACCCCTTTCGAGTCCGTTTCGGCCAAAGTGTAAAACACAAACATGGCCTAAAATGACGTTTCCCTTCCATGGTCACGAAAGTTGTGTTAAAAATTCTTTATGAGTGAGATAGAACTAGTTTTTGTCAAGTTATTTTCGGACATATAATTTTATATATTAACGATTATTCCAAGCAGTTAGTCCGGTTTTAGGTTTCGAATGCTTAGAAAATAATAATGTATGATTTGATCATATTCCGAAGGGGTTGGGAGTTTTCAAAGAATGATAAAGCGATACCGTAGAACGATACAACAATAGATAAGTTAGTACGAAATAGCAAAATAGAAAAGCAAAGTAGGCGTTATGGTTCGTATAGTGCTTTATGGAATTACGACTGACAAAATATTGGGGAAGTATTAACATACAGAAACTTAGAGCTTTCCAAAAATAGAAAGTTTCCTAAAATAGTAACTTTCGAAAATGGCAACTTTTTGTAAAATGATGTAACGCTTATAATAACCTAATGATTGTAAAGACACAATTTTTTAAATAAACTAAAGCAACAAACACAAATTGATGCCTTCTCGTTTGATAAGCGTTTCGCTTTTGGGTTTCGCATATCATATCTAGTCCTAAGACGCGTCATTTACCTTTAGTTGACGGCTAGGATTGTTAATAGTCAGCTTTCTCTTAAGTGATTATCATTTGCTCATCGCTCTAAGGTTAGTTCATAGCCCCACTTTTTACTTATTTTGAATAAATTTTTTACAACTTTGGGGTGAGAAACATTGCTTGTTTTTAAACTTTGGACACAAGTGTTTTCAGTTATCATTTCCTGTTTACGTGTTGCCTAAGTAGCGATTAGACCACTATCATACCTGAACCATCATGAACTGTTAATTACCTATGACCAATGGGATTAGTTAAGTAAGCGCGAATGTTATAAAAATTAGATCCTATTAGGCCTAATTATCCCTGTCCGGTAAGCAAGCACATACTTTTTCTGATGGTCGATGAACAAACGATATATTTTCATGTCCCAGAATTCTTTGGGGTGTCTTGGTCATCAAAAAAAAAACCATCTGTAAGGGCAATATCCACACTTAGCATATTATATGTATCTCCTAATTTAGCATCGGTGTCATGAGCTTAGCGCAATGTAAATACTTTTCATGTGATATTGTATCTGTTATAATAGTCACATCACTTCTAAAATCTCGTGGTCCAACCTTACATCAATTCAAACCTATGAATTCACCAATTTTATGTTGACCATTTTAAACATGTTTTTCAGGTGCTTAGCTTTGGAATTCTCTGATGTGCTATGTGGAGTCTACGTGCAATATGATATCATCTTTCAAGACTTTCTTATCATTCATACTCGTTGTCTTTTAAAAACTTAATTATTTTCATTTCAAATCTTGTAAGACTTATCCATTTTTAATAAATACAACGAGTTATGATTTTCAAAACGTCCATTAGTGGTCATTCCCTTGATCTTGTGCGATGCATGCAATGACGCCATGCCCTCGAACACGTATTCCGTCCCGGCCCTGTTTGGGGGTATGTCAGATTGATAATCAGAGCCAAGGTTATAGAGAACCAGGTAGTTTATACTAGGTCTGGTCTATAACCAGTATGTGATCCTTATGTGATTTTATCCTCATCTATATGTGCCTTATAGTAGCCTATATGTGTATTTATGTTTATTTTGCAATACGTGGATTTTCCTGTTGGTTTTATATTAAAGTTATTTATATAAATACTAGAACTCTTCCAAGACATTGTGAGTTGCACAATGGTCTTTAAAACTCTTCCAAGACATTTTAAGTTGCACAATGGTCTCTAAAACTCTTCTAAGAAATTATGAGTTGCAGAATGGTCTCTAAAACTCTTCCAAGACACTGTGAGTTGCACAATGGTCTCTAAAACTCTCCAAGACATTATGAGTTACACAATGGTCTCTAAGACTCTTCCAAGACATTGGTAGTGATACAACGATCTCTAAAACCTTCTCAAGTCATTGTTGGCGACATAATGGTCTCTAAAACTTCTCATGATTTTCTCTTAAATACCAATTTTTGTGATATTAAAACTCAACATAGTTGTCGATTCTATTTAATATTTTATTATTTGAAATTGAGTTTGAATACTCACTTTGAACTTCTGAGACACGTACATCGTCACATAACTAACTACATAGAACTCGACTAGTTACTTGTCATCTCATAACGTACCATCTTGGAACACCAACATTTGGAACACGGCTCATTAACGTCTCATTCCTTTCTCTTTACTTCTTGTGATTTTAAAAAATTGTATCGTCAAGAAGACAACTTCTAAGTTCGATAGATATTGATGACTCATAACCCAATGTATTGCTGACATGCTCTTTCGCCAAGAGCGGAATAAAATCCGAGACTCTAAGAACGAATCATGCATAAAGACCCTTGAGACAGACCATGCTAATGAATGTCATGCTTTCTAACCAGAACGTCATTGGGTACGACTCGACCAACAGCCCCCACTCCGAAGAGAGAATGTCGACCATCATAGTTAGTGATGACTATTTTATTTAAAACATTTATTTGAAAACTCTTGATGTATTGTTTGCTTCATAGTATGGATATTTCCACTTCTTCTAATAATTAATTGTTTGTACAATTAATTTCACATATCCCATTTTAATATCCTTGAAATACCACTTTCTTAAGGTGTACTCATTTTAGCCGTTTGGTATTAATTATCCTTAATAATTAATTGTTTGTACAATTAATTCGCCTAGCTCGTTTAGCATCCTTGATATATTGTTTCTTTGATATATGTCTCTTCTAACTATTTGTATTTGGTCCCTAGTTTGCATTGATCAATCGTACAGATGGCTCTCTATAGTCTTCTGGTTCGTGATCTATTAGAACAAATGGAAATCTCTCCAATTCAAATTGTTGATTGAATAATCCTTGTACTTTCATTTACTTTGACCTGTTACCACATTTGTACGGATATTCTTGATATTTTATGATCTATTGTTTTGTTATTTTTGCTACTTAAAATCATTTATAAAGCTTAAAAATGTGAATATTATCAATTTTATCCTTGTGAAATTTTGTTCATATTAATTTAGATTCTCCTTTTTATGAAATTTGGTTCGATAACCCTTTCGTTTGCATTGATCAATGATCATTGCTTCTTCTTTATAAATATATTTCATCTCTCATTCTAGCATTCATTGCTCATACATCATTGTACCCTAATAATAAATCGTTATACTCGATATAATCTTTTTACATTGACAACTACTCCCTTTAGAGATGTGTACTTCTTCTTCGATTCCTTCGTTAACATTTATTATATCATTCCTTGATCTTGATGGGTAATACTACTCGATATGTACTTCTTTGATCATTTGTACAACTCATTAGTTCTCATTTTCGTACGTTTTCTTATCTTTATCCTTTCTTTAAGGATTCTCGTAACATTTAATTCGTACCTACATTCACATCACAGATACTTGGTATTTTGTCTTTCATTTTATTTGGTATTCATTTTAAGTATTCATTTGCTATCCCATTTGATTAGTTTGTTGAACTCCTCAAACACGTTTCGACACATAACCTACGCTAAATTATCGGAGACACCACCTATGCAGTACAAGGTGCATTGTGTTTATCGACCACAAGAGTGAGGAGACTATACCGACTATGGAGGATACACTACGAGCTCGACCGCAGAAGCAGTTGGAATACTAATCCACATTAGTAGGATTTTCTTGTAACAACAGTTATCGCACTCACAACAAGGTCGCATCGTTGAGTAAGAGTGTTAATTACTCTTCTGTTAGACCAAGGTTGGAGTAGTCGAGTCACTAGCCCTGACACTTCACCATGAAACAACTAAGAGGATCATTCAGATAGGCAACAAAATACAAACTGCTAGTAATCATTGATAGAATTATGTAAATGTGAGGATACATTTCGGCAAACGGGTAAAGTCGAGCCCGCGTTATATTGGACTTTTCAAGATTTTAGCAAAGGTTAGAACCGTTGATTACTGACTCAAACTTTCAAAACAACCAAGCCGAGTACAAAGTACTTTTCACGTATCGAACCTGAAGAAGTGCTTATCTGACGAAACACTTGTTATCCATTAGATGATATCCAAATCGACGACAAGATCCATTTCATAGAAGAACTCATCGAAACTATGGACCATGAGATCAAACATTTGAAACAAAGCCATACTCCCAATTGTGAAAGTGCGTTGCAATTTATGAAGACGTCTTGAATTTGCCTGAGAACGTGAAGATCAAATTCGAATGAGATATCCACATCTTTTCGCCAACCCCAAACCATCGTCGAATGCTACACCTTGAGATTTGGGACAAAGCTCTCTTAATGGGGAAAGTATGTCACAACCCGTAAATTTCCATGTCATCATCTTTGACTTTTTTGTACATTAGTTTGACTTTTATATGTTACATTTAAGTTTGACCCAAAACCGAGAAGTTATCCCGCGTAAAACTAAAAAACATCATCGGACGTGTTTCGGCTTTGGACTTGGAATAGTCTACGTGTTATATACATTATTTTACCATTTTTAAGTGTTACGTGGTTAACGTACACTTCCGGTTATGATTTTTACGTTTTCGCGTATAAGTTACGTTTTTCGCTTTATTGATCAAACGAGACCCCGAAAACCTGTAATCTTTTCGTGTAAACCCTAGATATCATATGCCTCGGGTTTAGAGGTCATAAATTTGGTGGATAACCCCCCTTCTACTTCAAAATTTTGAAACACACATACATACTCACACTAAATTAAATCTAAGAGCATCTTTTCACTTTAGCTCATGGTCCCCTCCCCCACCCTTGGCTTGGCTCACCTTTTGGCTCCAAGTTTACTTTGGCTTCACTCCCTTCTTCTTTGGCTCCAAGTTCTTACTTCACTATAAATACCATCCATATTTCATTTCTCATAAATTTTACACACACTAGCTAAACTCTTGCAATTTTCTTTCCTTCCTTTCTTTTGTATTATAACTGAACCACACACAAACTTGGTTAAGAGTGTGTGTTGACTTGTCAACCCAAAAAAACCCTAACTCATGAGAAGCCCCTATAAATATCACACTTTATCACACTTAGGGTTTCATTGTTTTCCTAGCAACCAAAACATTTTCATCTCTCTTTCTTTCTCTTTGAGGCTCTCGGCCACACACACCTAACTACGGTTTTCTTTTCGTTTGATTTTCTCTAAGATCCAGTATTCCAAGCTCTTTTCCAAGATGTTCTAAGGTGTTTCTAAGAAGGGTTTTATTTATTTAAGGGTTTATTCAAGATTTCAAAGGTTAGGGTTTGATTTATTAAGTGTGTTTTGCAAGATTTGTTATGGGTTTTAAAGATCTAAGGTTTCTTAATTAGATCTTGTGTCTTCTTTTTGATTCATCATCTTTGTAAGCCAAATATTTGATCTCTTACTTTCTTTTATGTTCTTGTTTATAACTCTTTAAGATCCTATGGTGTTTATGCTACTTTTTTCATAGAAGCTAAGTGAGTTTATAAAAATAATGAAATTTTTAATGATCTTGAAAATATATATATTGTTGTCTTGGTGAGGTTGAGTGTTCATGTGAGTTGCAACAAAGATTATGATGAGGTTAGGATAGATTAAAAGTGGTTTTGTTGGTTGGTTTTAGCGAAAAAGAATTTAGGTTTGACTACACACTATGCCGGTGTTATGGTTGAGTCTATGGTCAAGTCTATGGTACATTTTGAAAATATATGTTGCTGATCCGAAACTATTTCGGGGTTAAGAGGTGTTGAAAAATGTTATGAGATGCTAAAACCTTTAGAAAATGATAGATAATGTTTTTTCCGTCGTTTTGATATAAGAATCGTAAAAATCCGCCTTATAACGAAGGAGATACGCTTAAATGAAACTTGATATATTTTTCGGCAAAATGTTTTTATAAACGATCAGATCTAGAACATAAATGACCATTTTGGAGCCTTTCGAGTCCGTTTCGGCTAAAGTGTAAAACACAAACGTGACCTAAAATGACGTTTCCCTTCCAAAGTTGCGAAAGTAGTATTAAAAATGCTTTATGAATGAGTTAAGCTCTAGTTTATATATGAAAACGCTTTCTAATGGGTTAGGTCCGTTTAGGTCTCGAAAACCTTTGAAAATATTAACGTAGCTTTCTAATATATTTACAAAGGATTGGGAATTTTCTAAAAATAATAAGTCGACATCGTTTAACGTTTCTAAATATAGTAAGTTAACATATATTAGCGAGATAGGAATAAAAGGTAGACGTTAGGGTTTCACTAGTGCGTTTTTGAAATTATGGAAAACGACTAATTTAGGGGACACTATTCTGTCCCGAAACTAAAAACTTTCCAAAAATAGAAACTTTCTAAAAATAGTAACTTTCTGTAAATAGTAACTTTTCCAAAGAACGGTGTAACATTCTCGTAAACCAAGTAAGTCCGTAAGGACACGTTTTTGATAACTAAAATAAAGCACAAACACATATGGATGTCTATTTCGTTTATCAACTTTTATACAACGTTCGTTATTTTTTTCTCGTTCTAAGGTGCGTCTTATAATTAGGCCGCGGTTTGTTAGGATTATGAAAATCCATGTAAAAGACTCGGT
>BQNB010093728.1:0-26290 GCA_026074375.1 Tanacetum coccineum
ACAAACATACATTTGGCAGTTTTTGTCTGTTTTTGGTCATTTAAGCTCGTTTTCAGAGGTAAAAGATATGTGTAATTAAGCACATATCAGCAGTCTTAGGACAAAGAATAGACGAGAAATTCAAACCTATCTATTATGCTAACAAGACCCTGAATGATGCCCAAGCACATTATACCACCATTAGAAAAGAACTTGCAGTTGTTTTCTCTTTTGATAAATTTTGCCCCTATCTTATTTTATCAAAAACTGTAGTCTACACTGATCATTCTGCTTTGAAGTATTTGTTCAGTAAACAAGATGCCAAACCAAGACTTATCAGATGGGTCCTGCTTCCGCAAGGATTCAATATCAAAATAAAAGATAAAAAAGGAGCAGAAAACTTGGCTGTTGATCACCTGTTGAGACTCGAGAATCCAAATATGGGAGAATTAGCCGAAGATGAAATCGCTGATAAATTCCCAGATGAGCATTTGATGATATTAAAGGCCAAGCTTAATGACGAAGAGCCATGGTATGCGGATTATGTAAACTACATTGTCGGAAAAGTTGTACCTCCAAAATGGACACCGAAAAGAAGAAAACTGTTCTTCTCTCAAGTAAGGAACTATTTTTGGGACGAACCATACGCATTTAGATTGTGTCCAGACAATGTAATGAGAACATGCATGGCTGGAGATGAAATCCTAAAAATATTGGCACACTGCCATTCTGGTCCAACTGGGGGACATCATAGTGCCTCCATTACAAGAAGAAAGGTTTACGAAGCAGGATTCTATTGGCCCGGTATCTTTAAAGATGCTAAAGATTATGTAATGAAGTGCGATGCACGTAAAAAACGAGAAACATATCATCACGAAATGAGATGCCTCAAAACAATATTCAGGTGTGTGAAGTATTTGACGTTTAAGGTCTAGATTTTATGGGACCCTTTCCTGACTCAAGGGATAACAATTATATTTTAGTAGCTGTGGATTATGTGTCTAAATGGGTTGAAGCCCAATCTCTCCCCATAAATGATGCTCGTGTAGTGGTTACATTTCTAAAAGGGTTGTTTGCCAGATTTAGGGTTCCTAAAGCCTTAATCAGTGATATGGGAACACATTTTTGTAACTCTCAGATGGAAAAAGCATTGCTAAAATATAGGGTCACTCATAAAACATCAACAACATATCACCCTCAAACTAATGGACAAACCGAAGTCACCAACAGAGCTATTAAGTGTATCTTAGAAAGGTCGGTCGGATATAACCCAAAGGATTGGTCTGAAAAGCTCAATGATGCATTGTGGGCATTTAGAACCACTTATAAAAAAACCCCAACAGGATGCACCCCCTTTAGAATGGTTTATGGTAAAGCTTGTCATCTTTCGGTAGAGATTGAACATAAAACATATTGGGCATTAAAGTAGTGTAATATGGATCTTACGACTGCTGCAAAAAATCGTTTCATGAAGTTGAACGAGTTAATGGAATTAAAAGATGGAGCATATGAAAATACTCGAATCTACAAAGAAAGAACCAAGAGACGGCATGACTCTAGACTCTGCGGAGATAAAAAAATTATAAATGGAGACAAGGTCTTGTTATTCAACTCTCGCTTGAAGTTACATCTAGGAAAACTCAAATCAAAATAGTCCGGACCTTTCATTGTAAAAACCATGTACCCATATAGAGCCATAGAAATCACCGATAAAAATGGTTCAAGCTTTAAGCTCAACGGCCAAAGGTTAAAAAAATACTATGATAGAAGTTTCAATACGAAGGATAACGAGATCATTGAGCTCGATGAATGAAGAGAAAGAAAAAGTCAAACTTAACGACTGCCTGAAACAAAAGTGCTTACCGGGAGACAACCCGATTATCTTTAATTGTTTGAATTGTAATTGTTTCATTGAGTCTATCTTCACAGACACTTAATACGGCGTATCGAACCCTTATGGATATGCCGTATCGAACTTGTCTGGATGTTATCACTCTTTAATTTCTGCAAAATTTTAAAACATTTGTTTTTATAGGATGCAATACGGCATATCCTTAGGTTTGGGATACGGCGTATTGACCTCCAATACAGTGTGCTTAATTGTTATCCTGCATTGTAACCATTGTATAACCGAGATAAGAATTTTACTTTTGTCTTCTAAACTTTTATGCAGGACCTTGCTGTAAGGAAATCGACAATATGGTATACTCTGAAAAAGACGTGTGTTGAACTCGTACGAGCATTCTGACGCCTTGTCAACACACTTTTGCTCAAGAACTCAAATTGGAGAATCATCCCGAGCAACGTATCAGGGGAGTTCCTCGTTCTAATTCTATTTCCCATTTTCTTTAAATTGTTTTATCTATACAATGAGGACGTTGTATAATCTAAGTGGGGGATGAAGAATTAGAACGCCTACTTGTCCTTTCTTTTACAAATAATATGCTATATGCTTAAAATTATGCCAAATTTAAATTTTTTTCTAGCATAACTTTTGTTAAAATTACTAGTTACATGACCTCGCGCACTATAACCCTTAATACCAAATTGTGAGAATTAAGCCTATTTTGTTTCCAAACGTTTGCTAAAAACTCCACAAAAATTATAAGTGTATCGGTGATGTAGTGGACTTTAGAACTTGACTTGGTATATCACTCGAGACCTCAACGATAAGTACTATGGACTTAGATGGAGAAACATTTTTAACTGGTAAATTTCTAGGAATACACTAAAAAGCCTAAATATTGTAAAATTAACTAACTACAGTGGTTAGTTAAACCCCGTGTAACCCTTTGCTTACTCTCGTTATAAGAGTAAGATCCCCTAGAAAAAACTGTTGAGCCATTCATGTCTTTTTCACACCAAATGTCTATTTTGTGACACCTTTACATGTTAGCCTACCCTGTAGATTAAGCCTACTTAATCAAAGTTACTAGTTGCTTTTGTGTAAAGTTTTGTATTTCTTGTGTCAAAGTGAAATTTTCTATCTCCGGTTAGGTCGGGAAATTGCACAATGCAATGGGAAAATATGTAGCTTTCGCGATTATGTATTATGTCCGAAGTGAAGTGTTAAAGGAAATATTATCCGGATGAATTCTAATTGTGAAGACGATGAAATTGCACCGAGATTTATGTTATGG
Source organism: Tanacetum coccineum (assembly GCA_026074375.1). NCBI lineage: Eukaryota > Viridiplantae > Streptophyta > Magnoliopsida > Asterales > Asteraceae > Tanacetum > Tanacetum coccineum. The sequence continues at coordinate 3,120 of BQNB010093728.1, forward strand.
AAAAAAAAGGAACAATAGAAAATGCATCAAAAAAAGAGAAGGATAATTGATAGTCGGTTCCCTAAACTTAAACCGATGAAATACTTAGAAGGATCGATTATTCATTGATATGTGGATAAAAATCAACGATGTATAGTTTTGTATAAAGTAGCCGATATCACCACTTTTAAAAAAGTATGTAAATTTAGGATGATCGGGAAGTTGACCGTTATGGGAACACCAACTTAGGTTGTCTTTGTCATTTTTATGATCGAGGCGTTTGTATATATTTCGAGTCTTTATCATAGAACGGTCAGGAAAAGTTTCTAGCAGCTACCTTATTTGTTCAAGCTTAATCTATTTGTTTTGTGAATTTTATTTAACAACAACTTGCTTCCCTTTCCTAGCAACTAACCTTAGGTTTTATTCGAACGAGGTTGAGATCGAGTCATGCATGTCTATTCCGTTGTTACAGCCATGTATGCGTGATTCAGCCACCTTGTTGGTTTATTACTTTTGGTGAAAGTTAGAAGATCCCTACCCTCTATCATTTTTCATCCTAACCCTTGGTTAAACTCGAATGAGGATGTGATCGAATTATACATGTCTATTCCGTCGTTACGGCCGTGTATGTATGATTCAGCTGCCTTGTTGGTGTTGTACTATCGGTGAAAGATTGTTAGAATGATCAACCTTTAGCCTTATAATAAAAACCCAATTTACCTTTTGACTTGTTTCTCCTTAGCTCTAGTGGTGGAGATGTGTATCCTTGCCAAGCATATAATATGAAACTAATCACGAGCGAGTAAATGAGCGTACCAATTAAATGTTACACCCTAGATTAGTTGAGTGACCTGAGTGTTTTCATTTCCATATTTCGTGAGGTGCTTGGTCTTGTACAGGTGATTAAAAAAATAAGTGCTTAAACGGAAAAATCCTTAACTTCGGTTGGGATACATTTTTAATATAATCTAGAGTCTACCTGAGGACAAGTAGGATTCAAGTAGGGGGATATTTGATGACATCAAATAACGTTACATTTATACCATCATTTATCCCAAATAAAGTATTCACTTTTATATAATTATTGCAAAAATCGTTGCTTAAATGCTTAAATTTGTAAATTGCAGTAATACAAAGTGATTTGTGAAGACATGCTAAAAGGCGCACTTTTTCGAGCTTAAACGATGATATTTAAACATTGCTTGATTCTGCCCAATACGCCGTATCCACAAAAAGAGATACGGCGTATCAGCGCCTGGACTTCACAAGAAAACACGTATTCTAACTTCCCAATATAGCGTATCCATGTTTCCCTATACACTGTATCCAGCTGGATAACTATTTAAAAATTTGGTGAATAATTATAATTTGGGAAGTTATATAATATTGTTTATAAACTTAGCGCGCACTCCAAGGAAAACACCCTTATACGCCGTATTGACCTAGCTCAATACGGCGTATCCAGTCTTTTTCAGACACTATAAATAAAAGACTCAAAAATGTGTTTTCAGTGTGCAAAATCATATTCTCCATACCATACACATAAAAGATGATTTTCTAAAGAAAAGAAGAGCAACCAAAGGTCAAGCTTCAATCACGATTCCATAGAAGACACCGTGTAATTCCTATACTCTTGTAATCATTTAATTTTTTGTATCGTTCAGTAAAACGTTTAGTTTACCTTGGTTATTTGATCACGCTTGTATAATTACAATGGTTATGGGCTAATACCCTAGGGTATTAGCCATCTTGATGAAGGTTTAATGTTTGGTTTGTTTTAAAATCGATTTCTTAATTTATCGTTGAAAGTTTAATTATGTTTATCACATGATACTTGTTTACGTGTTTGAATATGCGACCTATCATTCAACTGGGTCTAGTTACGCCTAACAAGAGAACTAGATACTGGGATAGCTCTCCATATCGTGTTTTATATTACTAGACCAATAGGATCATGAATAATGTTCTATCTTTGACTTTAAATTATGAGCTTAGTTGGACCGGCAGGTGACCCGTAATGTTTCAACAAGTATGTTCTTAATTAATTGATGAAGACTTGAACAGTGAACTACCAGTATATAAATTACCGTCAAACAGTAAGTGGGTAAAGTCCCGATGAGCTAGGGTTTAACAAGATCACCATTGCTTTAATCCCTAGATAGATTATAATTAAACTAAAAGGATGTTTTATGCGGATACGTTAATTGTGACAAGATTCAACATGTCTAGGTCTTAGGATGATGTCCCGCCTAAGTCTTAAGAATGATATGCCGCTTCGAGATAAGAAATCATTACACTAAATAAACAAATCAACGTTTAATCGGATTTAATATGGCTAATACGGTTTTCTATCATTTGGCTTATACCGCTCTTTTATCTTCTGATTGTTTTCTTGCATGTTTATTGTGTTTAGAATTGATTATTGTCACCATAAAACCTGTGCCAGACTCTCAGGCTGAAAACCCCCATTATCATTAGAACTAGGTTTAGCATAGGTTTAACAAGTAATTAGAATTAACTGAATTAGAGTAATTAAAATACTGATAGAATATAAGGTTAACGACCTCGCTCTTAATGTTCGACACCCTACTTACCACGAAACTCCACCCGATCGGGTACACTGCCCGTTAAAGTGTTGTTTTAGGATAAGTCGGTTAAATACAAATTTAAAACTTGGTAATTAATAAATTGACCCTACATGACAGCACATCATTCATGGATCAAAAATCCATCTTAATGCATGTTCAAAAATATACCCAAACAAGTGTAAAAACATGATTTTAGGACCATTTTTGCTTATTAGTTTAATATCTAAACCTCCAAATCACCAATACAAGTCCTATATTGTTTTTATTACTTTCTCATGAGTGTATTAACCTCACCATATCAGTAGCTACATAAATAAAAAGTCCCTCAAAAATAATATAAAAGAAAAGTATAATAAACTTGATTTCAAAAGTTTTTGGTGCAAGATAGACACAAGTCGTCTTGCACACGTGTTTTACCTTAAGAATCTTCAAGAAATGATGTATGTGATTTAGGGGCTGAGATTATTTAACCTCTTGATGATGTTCTTTTGGTGGTTTCTTGATGGTTGCTTGTTTTTACAAGGTTATAAGATAACAAATGGTGATGTTTCTTGTGTGTTTGCTAGATTTTGATGATGGTTGTGGTGGTTTTGTGGTGGGTGGCTGCCGAATACCATAAGGAGGAGGGAAGGAGAGATCTGATTTTTTTTTTGTATTGTAAGTGAATAATGGAAGAAGATTGTGGTGGTATATGGTCTAGACATGCAAAATGAGATGGACACTTGTTACAAGTGTAGCCTCACCAAGACAAGTGTCTTGGTGAGGTGTGCCATTTTTAAGAGCATAGGAGGGGGTGGCATGGTTTAAAATTTATGGGTAATAATATGATAAGGTGATTAATATTAAGGCTGAGGTGCAAAAAGGTGGTGCATTTCAAGAGTTAAAAATGCAAAACGTGCAAAACTTACGAAATCACGGAAAATAAAAGTATGACATATAAAATATATATGTAAGATGATAAAAATATATAAAGCAAGTAGACTAGATTTAGTCTAATGTCGGTTTCATTTTAATGTACGTGTTACGACGTACGCGGGATAACCTATCCGGTTACCCGTAAAAGTTAATTTACGCGAAATTAAAAATAAGTAGCAAAAGTACGATGTTAAGTAATGACCTGAAAAATACGAATTGTTACAATGGTGGAAATCCTAAAGTTAAACTTAGAGTTACTTGCTTTTGCAATGCTGGATTTGAGACCGATAGAGATGACATAAAATCTGAGACATGATACGTCTTCATTTTGAATGGAGGCGCAATAGAATGGAAAATCTCCAAGCAAAGTACTACTATAATGTCTGCTACAGAAGCTGAATACATAGTTGCTTCAGACACTGCAGTGGAAACTATTTGGATTTAGGGCTTGGTATTGTACCAACAATAAACGAACCAATTAAGATGTTATGCGACAATTCAGTCGCACTTCTTATCATCAACAAACCGGGGGTTCAGTAGGGCGTTAGACACTACCATGGAAGATATATCATTACGTTCGCGAGTGCATCTAATTGGGTGAAATTAATCTTCTTAAAGTTCACACAAATAACAATCTAGTAGATCTTTTTACGAAGGCTTTACCGAAAGGAAAGCTTACTCAACATGCTAGGAGCATTGGACTTCGTTTAGCTAGTAGTTTCATGTAGATTTGTGTTTAGTATATGGATAAAGGATATTAAGACAATTTTTATTTTATGATACTTGGTATGTTGTTTACATTTAATGTCAATTGTGTTTTACATTTGCATGTTTAAATCCGTGAATAATTTATATTATTCTAAATTAGTCCATTGTCAATCAACAATATGAGAATATTGTTGAACTAAAACAAATTTAAATGATTGGTGACATTTTGAATATTAAAGGATATGTCCGCCAAACTCACATGATATTTATAAGATGCATATCGGACTTCCCCAACTAACAAGATTATCACTTTATGGATCGGCGTCATTAAGTGAATCTTGTAACTGATTTTATTTATTAAATCCTTAGACTTGAGATGCAAGTAGGTATTGCATGTTTGGATAATCCTTATTGTTATAGTTTAAGTTATCCTGAACAAGGTAGCTAATAAGGACTATTTTCAAAAGTGATTATGAAGCATATGTCTGACATTTGTTTTCAATAAAGAATTTGTTCCTTTAATAGTTGAAGAATGATGTCATTGGGCCCCTCGTAGAATTAATCAGATGTATGTATGGTCGCACCCAAAAGCTCAAGTAGAGGTGTCTCAATGACTTTTGGTAATCTAGATTAACTACATATACGAGAAACAGAATCGTTAAATAATGAAATGACTTTGATCCATATCCATTTTTAAAACGGTGTCTGAAACAAAAAGACAGTAAATGCATAAATCATTTAACTGTGACTTTATGAAATCACACTCAAGTATTCCTGAGAGCATTGGCGTGTTGCTAGACGCTTACCAATGTTATTATATTATTTGATGCATGTCCAAGTGGAAGCTGTTGGAATGTATACACATAAAATAATATATGTTCGGGAAATTACTCGAGCCTATGGGAACGCACGCTTTAATACATAAAACAATAATATTAATATATTCAGTGTAATATATTAATTAGTGAAAAAGTAAAGGAGCGTTAATTAATATGTTACTTAACGAAATACTACTAACGGTTGTTAAAAGTTCATACGAGGACCAAATAGTAATAAGTTGATGTTCAGTTTTTTCCTCTTTGCCCCTTTGGCCGGTCTGTGTACTAATCCCATAAGGAATGGGATTGCTTGACTTGCAAGCCAAGGCATGTAAGCCTATATAATGAGTCTTTGATTCATTATTTAGTTTACACATTCACAAAGCTAGAAAAATCCCTAACTTCCTCTCTTTCTCTCCTTTTGGTCGATTGGCGTACAAACCCACAAAGGGTTTCGGGTTGTTGTTTCTTTGGGTCGATCAAAGCTAAAGAAACCACAAAGGGTTTCGGGTTTTGTTGCTAGTCAAGAATCGGGAGATCGTTTGCTACATCACTACTAGTACTAGCATACGTTATTGTTTGCTAAGAACGTATTGTGTGTGTCGATATAGAGAGATCTTGGTTTAGGTCTTTGGTGGTTTTGCGTGGTTATTAGTTTTATACATACGCGTATATTCAAGATTTGTGTTCGTTTGATTTAATTGCTAAAAGGTACACATATCTTGATCCTTTGTTAATTACATTATTCTATACGTGAATTAATTAAGGGTTATGTACGTCATAAAATCCAACACCATTTTCCAATTGAAGACACTACGGGCATAGTGGACATTTCGTGTGCTTGGGTTGACTATAAAACGAATAGTGTAGAGAAAGAAAGGATCTATCATTATAGCTTTACGGAGTTTACACATAATAACATGGTCCAAGCATGCAGTAACATGGGATCTAAGACAAGCGTTAGTTAGTTGCCTTTTGTCTCATCTGTTCTAGCTTGCCACTGGCTTATTTGTTTCAACTTCGGCTTATATAGCCGACTAATGGCTTATTTTGTTAGGTTTATGTTTTATAAGCTCACTTATTGTGGCTTATTTTGAAACTTTCGGCTTATATAAGTTCATTAGGACATAATTAGCTTATATAAGTTGAAAAGTTTCAAAATAAGCCACAAAAAGTGAGCTTATGAAACATACGCCCAAAACCAAATAAGCCATAGGCCGACTTATATAAACCGGAACAAACACCCCCTAATAGTTCAACATCATTTTCAACAGCTTCTTCCAACACCCTACAACCAACTTTAATTTTTAACAGTTTGATCAATTATATTCAAACACTTCCTCAAGCACGCAAGGCTTGCAAAAATAAACAGATCAAAACACAAATTCTCCGTTCAATGAAAAAGAACAATTAATGCTCAAAAGAAAATACATTTAATATTTACAATATTTTGAATTAAATGATTTTTTAAAATCTTCAAACCCACGAGTAACTAGCGGTCAACTTTGGCCAGCACGGCCTAAACTTTTTAATTCGCTGTGGAACCCATCAAAACTAACTTAACAAACAAACAAACCGGCAAACAGCATCAATCCTAGACCGGCGGCCGAACCCCGGGGTCATCGCTCTTCGGCCCGATGTTATTAAGAGGAATCTTATCACCCGAAGAAGCTGAAGTCGACGCTCCGTTATCCGACACGACCTTTTGAGCCCTGACAGAGAACGCTCGCGACAGAAACGATGGGGCTCTTGAAAAAACCCATCGGTCTAAACTCCCATTTCGTTTATATCCTCCTCTACTACTACCTTCCCCGGTTCGATACCCTTTTCTTGCACTCCCTTCACCCGCCATCCGAACCGTGCTTCCCGACCGGGTTAGTAACGCGTTACTTATCATTTGCTTCCTTACGTCCTCCGGTAAACGTAGCGTGAAACGCTCTGTATTCTCACCCGGTTGAACCAATGAATGACCCGTCGAATGTGACCTAAACTTTTCAAAAAATGATTTCGACCGTGGTGGATTACTAACACTTTGGTTCCTCTTCATAATATTAATCGGATTCTGGTCAACCCGAATACTGACATCCGCGTTTCCTTCCTCCGACACGGCCGTCTCTTGGTTATTATTCTCATGATCATGTTCTAGATCATTATTAGCAACTTGAGTTGACTTAGCAAGATCCGATCGACATACAGGACAAGTAACGTGATTCTCAAGCCAAGCATCAATACACTCAGCATGAAAAACATGATCACATTTAGGTATCAAACGAATCGTTTCCTCATCCTCAAATTCGTTTAAACAAACAGCACACTCCAGAGCTCCTTTACCAATCTTTTTATCTTTCACTTCAGAATACGCGAAAGTTGGAAACGTTTCCAGCACTTCTGAGTCCAGACCACGTGAAGCTGCAGCTAATCTCCCAGCTCGACGCATAGAAAGAGCTGCTCGAACACTCGCTCCACCATCATTCGAACATCTGCGGATATAAATCGAGAAAAACCCCATAAAGAACAGAGCAGCCACTAGGACAACTATTATAATAGCCATTGAAGGGCTAAATTTAGCATAAGGATACCCATCTGGTGGTGGGGAAGATTGAGCTTTAACAAATGAAATCAATATCGAAACCGAAAACAATAACAACAAAAAAATTTGAGGTTGTTTCATGGTGTTGGAATTCATTTTGGGGTTTATCGGAGATGGGTAGCGTGTAATTAAACAAGAAATGAAAAAGGTTTGTTTAATTATAGGTGGCTTTGGGTCGTGTAAGATTTAAAAGACTATGTTCTTTTTCTGACTTTTCCTACAAGGTGTATGTATGTGTGTTAGGTCTTGAATGTGACTTTCTTTTGATCTTCATACGTGGAATTTTCTTGTATCTAGAAATTGTTTTTGGACAACAAAGTTGAAATTAAGGCTCGAAACAAGAGACACGGGGGTGTGTTTTTTGGGGTCTATATTTATGTTGGTTTCTTTAAAAGAGATCTCTATTCGAATTTCATCTTCTTGTTCTATCTTGTTATTCTACCATCAACAAAATCATTATCTATACTATTTTGTAAAGAGTTTAAAACATTTTAAGTAAAAAAAAATTAAAATTTTTAAAACAAAAAACATTAATATAAAAAAAATTCAACAGCTTACTACATACATATAAATAAAAGTAACATTTTAAAAAATTAATTATCTTAACTTTATAAACTTATAACATTTAAAAAATTAATTATTTTCAACCATCATTTATACATCTAACAAATCATAACTCACTCAAAACACATTAAAAAAAACATACTTTCATATCCGCACTTCACCATCCGTTAAACCCCACCTTCTACCAAAATGCATAACACCTCTGCACCGTTGTAACTATAACTGGTTGGCCACGGACCACAACCATCATAGCCAAACCACCATCTTCGAAAAAAAACTATTATTAATTAAATTCTAACTAATTATGCAACAGAAAATTGTGTTATCGAAAAAAAGTACGTACTTAAAAAAATATTCTCGCCGAAGAATATAATCACACGGATACCCGTCGCCATAACACACGAAGTATCCGGCTAGTTGTTTATAAGATGGCTTTTGTTTTTTCTAATACTTTTATTATTTTATGATATATCAAAATATTAAAATGCAAAACAACTTTGAACAACTTATCCTAGGGTGTTGATCAGTTCGGTTATCGGGTTATTTGGTTCGTTCGGTTCGGTTAGCTCGGTCAATTTTCTTTTTGTTCAACTTGGAAACTGAACTGAGCCAAACTAGAATTTAACCGAACCAAATCGAAAACCGAATTTGAATTCGATTCGGTTTTCGGGTTGACCCGAATAATCCGAATTACACAATTATTTTTAAAAAATTACATAGATATTTAAAAAAAATCATTTCAAGCATAAAAAATGTTTTTTTATATTAAGATAAAATTTTGTTGGTCTTTTTATTATATATATATAAATATATATATTTATACAAATTTGGTTTCCGGTTCGGTTTTCGGTTCAGACTGCCAAACTCGTATCCAACCCGAAAACCGAATTAACAGTTCGTTTCGGTTTCTGATTTCAGTTTATTCGGTTATTTCGGTTTTTCTGCTCACCCCTAACTTACCCACAGATTTCTTGCTAAAATTTCCCTTCCGTTTCAAAGTTATAGCTTATATATTCTTTTAACGATATCTCAAAATAATTCACTTTTTATTTTAATCAATAAAAAAACTTTAGTAAAAGGAATACTTTAATTTTTGTCTACTCATAATAATGTTAAGACATTCTATATTAGGTAGGGTATGGTGGCATTTAGCCTCGTCACTTCCTACCTGTCTCCTCTTCACTTGCTCTTCACCACACCATACTCCCTTGCCACTTCTAATATTTTCGGTAACTCGCCACTGCAGTGGCGAGATAAAGTAAAAAAAAAAACTTTTTTATTATTATTATATTTTAGAATGTATGTGTTTGTGTGTGAGTGGTAGGACCCAAGTGAAGAGGTGATGGTGTGTTATGAGTGAAGAGGTATTTTTAAGTGGGAGTGAAAAGCTGATGTGACAGCCTGTAAGGCCCTTTTTATTTTGTGGCTTAAGCTACCATACCCTACCCTCTTTCGGTCATAACGCGCAAAGGCCTACTATTATTAATGATATTTGTTGTGCTTGGAATTAGCTTGATTGAAACCTTGGTAATATCATGAAAGATCCCATTTTTTTTTTGAACAAAATGAAAGATCCCATTTGAATATAAAAGTTTGCAACTTCATGTTTTCTTTTTAGCTATTTTTAACCGACACTTGTATACTTTATATTATCTTATCTTTATAACCTTAAAATAAAATACATAACACTAAACAATGTATCACATATTTCAACTCGTGTCGATTTAAAAATACATATCATTACTCTTGTCTATCATTGATGGCGCTGATAATATATCTAACTCATAGCATGGCGTCTTTAGTAATGTTTTAACTTTTTATCCCCTTTTTAAAAGCTTTTTATGGTTGTATTAAATTAAGCTCCACGATATTATGATTACATTACTTCTATTATAATATTCATACACTTTTCGAAGATATATATTTATTAGTTTGGATATAATGGTTACTAGATTCATCACCATCTAGCTGGATTTGAGCATATGCAACGTACACTACAACAAAAAGTGTGCTTTTGTGACAAATTAATTATCGACTTTAAATCTGATCACTAAAAATATCCTTTAATTTTAGTCGCAACTTATGAGCTTATATAAGCGAAATTATATCATAACATGCTTATATAACCTCATAAATCTCAACATAAACAAAAAATTAAAACTTATAAAATACAATCTGAAATCAAATAACCTAACAAGCTCATATAAAAGCTTAAACAAACATTCTCCAAGTATGTCACAGAAAACTAAATGTTAGACTAAAAAGTAAAAAATGAGAAGATAAGACTCATTCATAAACTAAGCTTGTCAAGTCAACCGCAATCAGGATTGAATTGTTTAGTTTAATTTAAGAGTAACGGAGGATGCAAGGAAAGATCAAGGTCAAGCACCGAATTTGGTCTTGGTTTCTAAACATTAACGAAAGACTTTAAGTGATGACATAAGCAGCTTGCTCACACCTTCCCGAAGGAAGCAGTCTAAGATAACGGCCACGTTTCTCGTTGTCTATATTCTCTAGTTTAACATTCCATTAGCAGCCTTTAATCAAATGCATCTTAATTTGTAAAAATGACATATTAACAAGAGATGTGTGTATGTAGTATATCTTTTAAATTATTGTACCTTCAGGGATAAAGGTGAGTTCACCAAAATCACAAAAAAAAGTTGAAGATGAAATAAAGCAATATTGATTACTCACTTTTTAATCAAAATTAAAATACTCGTCTTTTACTTTTCTTTTAAAAATGAAATATCTTGCATAATCTCAAAAAACAATAATTAAACGATAAGCAAAACGAATAAATGATAGATTCGATATGCAAACAAAATGATTAACAAATGTTATGGTGATTTAGGTTTTTCTTCTTGATGATAAAGTTCTTTAATGGTGGTGTTTTGTTGCAGAAAAACCTTAGGGTTTATCCAGGTTGGAAGAATGATAACCCTAAAATCATTTAAGGGTTTTATTATAAGATTAAAAAAACCCGTTTTGAATACGGCGTACCCAATAAATTGATACACCGTGTCCATTAAAATAAGGAAACTCCGACGTGCGTCTTTATAAGCGGATACGGCGTATTATCAAAATTGGCTACATCGTTTCAATCTCCCTTTTACCTCGGTGACTTTTGGGAATTTTGTGTATACGACGTATCCACTAACTCAGATATGCCGTACCAAATCTCCGACACATAAAACTTGTTTGTTCTTCAAAGTATACATCGAGCGTAGGCCTATTTAGCCTTATATGCGCTCATGCCTGTAGGATTCTATACTTTGATGTTTCTACGGCTTATTTATGTTCGTTAAGCTTTATTCCCTATATGTTTGAATGATTGTATCCCATGGAAGGTTATATGGCTTTTATGTGTATTTTATTTTTACACTTGTATGCTCTTGTGATTTTAATGCTTATATTTGATTGGACATTTTTATCTTATCATATGTTGCTTTTTTGAAATATGATCTTTATGTGCCCTTAGTGTCATATTTTCTGTATATATTATTGCATGAACTTATGTTTCTATGTTGGTATGAGTTTATGTCTTTTTATGCTTGTATGTTTCTGCTTTATATGCTTTCTTTAATTTCGTTGTATTTTCCATCCTCAGGCACACCACATATTAAGTCTATTTACTTACACGCACGCGCATGCGCTTACGCGCGGGCGGGCGCGCACACACACACACGCGCGCGCGCACACACACACACACACTTGTCGGATGTCTTTTTAGAAGCAGTCACTTTACCATCGGGTAGGAGTGTGATTGTCTACATATCACCTCCCACATACCTCGCTCTGGGGAATTGGGTATTGTTGGGTCAAAATTTGACCAAATTGTCCCTGACAATTATTTGAAAATAAAATACTCTATTTACTCACTGAAGAAATCAGTGAGTGTTGTATAAAGTTCAATTAACAATGACAAGCTTTAGAGAAGTCGAAGATGAACTTAAGAAACACTTCACCTCACTGATGTAGTGTCAATGAGTGAAGTACTTGAGCTAAAAACAACATGAGAGTTATTGAGATATGACAAAGTCTCAATGACTCTCAATATCTATCTCTCTGAAGAAACAAAAAAATATGGGTGAGGACTTTAAAAAAATCAAACAAGTATAAGAAGTTGCTATAAAGGTGGGAATAGTTGTCATCACTATTCCTAAAGTATAGTTGTTGCTTTTCCAAGAAGAGAAGCATTTATTAGAAGATGTAGTTCTCCACTAGATGCATGACACGTCTCAACAACCCTCACATGTTATCCTTTATTTTCTCTTATATAATAAAATGTTAATAATAGAGATAGATAGTAATTCTAAACAAACAAAAGTGATACGAATGTATTATAGTTGCTAGGATCCTCCTCTCATTGAAGTATAAGCTTAGATTTATTTCATGGGAGTTATATTTGTCATTCAATCGGGATAGTGTTCCATAACTATCCCTTGTAAAGTTTTGATTCATTTTTATGCGTATTTTCTTTTGAAATATATTGATACCAACTTTTATTTTTATAAAACTCGATCTACCTAACCACGCACTAACAGGCAGAGAACCCGATCATGGGTAGTATAAAATGGTAAATCTGATGTCGTCTCAAAAGCTAAGTTGTAATTAGTTTTAATTTGAAATGTCACGATTTGAAAATGGTTTTTTAGTTGATTTGAAATAAATAACAAGAAAATAAAAAACTGGAAATTAAAAGAGTTGGAGATATCAAGAGAGAAAATGCTAACCTAGTTACTTCACTACTATTGTTATGAAAACGCATTCCTGTGCAATGTTAAACTATGGTTTCATTAGCGGTTTCTAAGGTCGATAGTCTTGAATGTGCATATTTAGTCTATCCTATACTTCCTGCGATTCCGAATTAGTCCCAAATTATCTGGGAGGTAGGTTATCCAGGTTGCAGTGATCAATCCCAACTATTCCCAAAACATATCTAATAACCTGTAAAGATTATTAACCCTCTGTGAAAGAGTTCTTGTGCTTTTTAAGTATATTAAGTGATAAGTGCGGTGACCAGTTAGTTCCTACATCAGGTAAGGAGTTAGTGATCCTCCCTAGTACTCATTGGATCCCATATTGACTAGATAATCTAATAATGAGGCAAGCTAGGTCTAAACCACCCGTACTACCAAAACCTAGGGTTACACGATAGTCAAGAAATATCTAATGAAACCATAATCTAACAGGAAACAAACATCATAACAACAGTAATTACATAACTATGCCAGTACTTTAAGTGCTTAGCCGCTCATGGTAACGAAAACACAACAAGAAATAGAAGAAATCATAGATTGAAAACTCATAATTCTTATAGTATTCGTATTTGAACGATTAAATACAAAAAGTAAGTAAAGTATGATCTCCCTTAGACTCCAGGTGGAATTCTTTGAAGGTTGGAAGCCTTTGTCGCCTCTCTAATTAGCTGTCGAGGAAGTGATGTCGGAATAGCTTGAATAAGGCCTCTATTTATAGGGATCGACCCTGTTACGGCGCAACCAATAACGGTGTTACGCCGTAACCATCATACACGACATTATATATTTAAGGAGTTGTTACGGCGTAACCAGATATGGTGTTACGCCGTAACCTTCAAATAATTTCCATATGTACGTGATCTTCATACCATATTTGTGGATCTTCATGGTTACGGCGTAACTGGATATGGTGTTACGCCGTAACTCTAACTTTGACAAGATTTTCTTCCAAATATATGGTTACGGCGTAACTAGATATGGTGTTATGCCGTAACGTTGTCTTTGATCTTCGTACTTGCTTAATATGTGTTACGGCGTAACCATATTTGGTGTTGCGCCACATTCTTCAAATATTTGCACTCTGAGTCCTTTTTCCTTTGTTTCTTGTCACTTTCTTGCATTTCACCTGAAAACTACAAAATGATAGAAAATATCTCGTTTTCGAGTATTAGTGAAACATTTGCAAGTAATATAGGGGGTAATTTGACACTAAAAAGTATTAAATATTTGATGTTATCAAGTTTATGGTATTTGGAGATTAATTTTACTTTGAGTTTTCTCATCTCCTTACCTATAAATGTCTTACAAACTCACATGTATTCCTCACATGTACAAGATGACTTACAAACTCCCACACCTCTTCTACACAATCCTACAACCCATCATTCCTAATCATTTGTTTATCCTTTTTCCCAACAAATGATTATATCTTCCACACACACTCTAAACACTTCTTTCTTAAACCATCCTATAATCACATTTGCCCACTCTTTCCTTTCTTATTTGCCCATTTACGTTGAATGTTGATTTTTAGTTTAAGCGATTAACTAAACGATTGAAATTAAAAGTAAATGCGTAAAACCCTACAAATAAATAATTGAAAGATTGAAGTCGTAAAATGACCTGAAATAACGGATTGTTACAATCTTCCCCCGTTAAAAGAGCTTTGTCCTCAAAGCTTTAAGACGTGGAATTGGATGAAGATGCGCGGTTGGTGAAGAGATGTGGATACTTCTTGTTGAATTGGTCTTCGCATTCCCATGTGAACTCATGACCTCTCCTAGAGTTTCATCGAACCTTGATAATGGGAATACGATTGCTTCAACTGATTGACTTCACGATCCATAATCTCCACGGGTTCTTCAACAAAGTGGAGCTTATCATCTATGTGGATCTCATCCAATGGAATCATAAGTGTTTCATCGGATAAACACTTCTTCAAATTAGATACGTGGAAAGTGACATGAACCCTTCTTAATTGTTGAGGAAGTTCGAGTCTGTAAGCAACGGTTCCCACTTTCTCCAACACCTTGAAAGGTCCAATATATCTCGGGTTTAACTTCCTTCGTTTGCCAAAACGGATAACCCCTTTCCAAGGTGAAACTTTTAACATAACCCTATCTCCAACTTGAAATTCCAAAGGCTTACGCCTCACATCGGCGTAACTCTTCTGTTGATCACGAGCAGCTTGAATTTTGCTTTTGATTTGAACGATTTTCTCGGTGGTTTCGTGAATGATCTCTGGACCGGTGAGCTAAAAATCTCCAAACTCAGCCCAGCAAACAGGTGAACGACATTTTTGGCAATAAAGTGCCTCAAATGGTGTGGCTTTGATGCTTGTATGATAACTATTGTTGTATGAAAACTCAATTAACGGTAAGTGTCTATCCCAACCATTCCCAAAACCTATCACGCAGGCGCGTAACATATCTTCAAGAGTTTGGATGGTTCTTTCGCTTTGTCCATCAGTTTGCGGATGGTAAGCAGTACTCATATCCAAATAAGTACCCAAAGCCTTCTGGAACGACCTTTAGAAATTCGACGTAAATCTATCGTCACGGTCACAAATGATTGAGACTGGTATTCCATGCCTCGTGACCACTTATTTCATGTATAGTCTTGTCAATCTCTCCATTGAATCGGTTTCTTTCATTGGCAGGAAGTGAGCAGATTTGTTAAGACGATCAACAATCACCCAAATGGTATCATAACCACTTGACGTCTTAGGGAGCTTGGTGATATTGTCCCACTTCCACTGAGGTATCTCAGGTTGCACCAACAAACCAGATGGTTTCTGGTGTTCAGCTTTGACCTTTAAACATGTCAAATACTTGCTAACATAGGTGGCAATATCAGCTTTCATGTTGGGCCACCAATATAGTTTCTTCATATCTAGGTACATCTTGTTAGAACCCAGATGAACAGAATATTTTGACTTCTGGGACTCATCCATAATCAAAGTCCTTAGATCACCAAAGCATGACAGCCAACTCCTGTTCTTCAAACACAGTGTTCCGTCAGCACGCGGTTCCAACTTCTCTTTTTTGATCATACCTCCCGCATCTCCAGCCTTGAAGTTTTCTGGTTTCCTTGCCTCAGTCTGAGCGTTCAAAATTTGCTCGAGAAGATCCAAACCTATAGTCATAACTAAGGCTCGAACCCGTAATGGTTTAATTCGTTCTTTTCTGCTTAAAGCGTTAGCCACTACATTTGCTTTTCCTGGGTGATAACGAATTTCACAATCATAATCACTGAGCAACTCCAACCAATGACGTTGCCTCATGTTCAACTCCTTTTGATCAAGGATGTATTGTAAACTTTTGTGATCAGTGAACACGTACACTTTGTTCCATACATATAGTGTCTCTAAATCTTTAGAGCGAACACTACTGCTCCTAGTTCCAAATCATGAGTCGTGTAATTCTTCTCATGAATCTTTAATTGACGTGATACATAGGCAATCACCTTCTCGTTCTGCATCAACATGGCACCTAATCCTTTATGTGAAGCATCGCAATAAACTATAAAGTTCTTAGCTCCTTCAGGTAAAGCAAAGATAGGTGCGCTACACAGTTTCTGCTTCAATAACTGAAAAGTGGCTTCTGCATTGTCACCCTAATTAAACTTGACATTCTTTTGGGTTAGCTTGGTCATTGATTTGGCGATCTTTAAAACTCCTTCAATGAACCTTCGATAGTAACCGGCAAGACCTAAAAATTGACGAATCTCTATTGGAGTCTTAGGAGATGCCCAATCTTTAATTAACTCGATCTTGTCGGGATCCATGTGAATGCCCTGACTGTCAATCACGTGACCGAGAAACTGTACTTTGGGGATCAAAATTCATACTTAGAAAATTTGGCATGCAACTCCTCCTTTTTAAGCAACTCTAAGATTAACTTAAGGTGATCTTCATGCTTTTGCTTGCTCTTTGAGTAGATCAGAATATCGTCAATAAAGACAATCACAAATTTGTCCAAGTATGGCTTGCACACCCGATTCATGAGATCAATAAATACAGCCGGTGTGTTAGTCAAACCAAATGGCATAACTTGAAATTCATAATGGTCGTAACAAGTTCTGAATGCGGTCTTTGGGATGTCTTCTTCATGAACTCTTAGTTGATGATAACCTGATCTCAGGTCGATCTTTGAGTAGACACTCGACCCTTGAAGTTGATCGAATAAAGCGTCAATTCTTATAATCGGATAACGGTTCTTCATTGTTAGCTTATTTAATTCCCGGTAATCAATGCACATCAGAATGATCCATCCTTCTTCTTGATAAACAAGACCGGAGCTCCCCAAGGTGAGGAACTGGGTCTTATAAAGCCTTTGTTGGAAAGTTCCCGCAGTTGCCGACAATTCTTTCATCTTGAACGGAGCTAATCGATAAGGCGCACGTGCTACAGGTGCAACACCAGGTATCAAATGAATATGAAATTCCACTTGTCAGGTTGGTGAAATACCCGACAAGTCCTCAGGAAATAATTCGAGAAAGTCTCGAACAATTGGTACGTCTTCAAGTCGCTTCTCCTTCGACTTGTCTTCGGCCTTATTTATGGTAACATGCGCCAAAAAGACATGGCATCCTTCCAGCAAGTACTTTTGAGTTTTGGTGCAAGAGATGATGTTTAATCGAGACTCGTGTTCGTTGTTGCTTTCGTCACCACAAACAATTAATGTTTCATTCCCAAAGGGGATACGAACGATCTTCTCATTACAAACGATTACGGCATGATACATTGATAACCAATCCATACCAATTATGACGTCAAAACTACCAATTTCTACAGGCATTAAGTCGATGTTGAACGGATGATTTAAGAAGTTTAAAGTGCAACCCTGTATGATAGTATTAAGTCCAATTATATTTCCGTCGGCTAGTTCGACATCATAATCATGGTCCAGTGTAGTTGGGATGATGTCAATCAGGGAACGAAATGTAGTAGACACAAAACTCCTATCGGCACCAGTATCAAATAGTATAGAAGCATAGCGGTTGTTTAGGAGGAACGTACCCGTAACAACATTGGAGTCCGGATTTTTCCCTGCATTACCCACTGCATAAGCCCTTGCTGTTGCTCCACCGTTCCCAGCCGGATTTCCACGGTTGTTATTTTTTAGTTTGGGGCAATCTTTCTTGTAATGCCCCTGAACTCTACACTCAAAGCAAGTGACAACCCTCTAAATCGCCCCGGAGTTTCTTTGGTTGTTAGAATTAGCATTAGCAGCAGGACTCCTACAATCACGGGCCAGATGACCAACTTTCTTGCAATTGTTGCACCTTGGTGCACACTGCCCTTTGTGATGATAGTTACATTTGGGGCACAGGGGTAGGAATCCTCTATACTCTTTCTTATCATCGGGCCCTGCAGTGTAATCCCTGGCAACATTCTGCTTCTGGAAAGGTTGTTGTTGAGTCTGATTGTTCCTTGAGTTGTCATCAAGCTTTCTTTTGTTCTCGGCTTGACGGTAAGCAAAAGTATGAATCTTTTGATCCATCAGTTCAGTAGCAAACTCAATTGCATCTTACATTGTTTTTGGCTTAGATGCCATCACACTGCCTTGGATCATGTCGGGAAGTCCACCGATATACTTCTCGATCTCATCAGATTCTTCGGGAAACATTCTCGAGCACATCAGTGCCAACTCTTGAAAATGTTGGGTATAGCTTACAACATCAATACCCTTGACCTTCAGATTCCAGATAACTTCTTGATCTCGCTCCTTGGGTAATACTTGGTGGTCATCATCTTTTTTAGGGTTTTCTATGGCATTCCATAAGCAGCATCATGACCAACAGTCTTGACATGGGAATTCCACCACGTCAGAGCACTGCCAAGAAGAGTGCAAGTAGCAAACTTGATCTGGCACGCGACGGTGTAGTTGCTAATATGGAATACAGACTCCATCTTCTCAAACCACTGAGTCAAGCCAACGACTCCTTCAGTACCCTTGAAATTAAGGGGTTGGCATTTCAGGAAGTCACTATAGGTGCACTCACGAGTAGTAGGCACCTGTCTTCTTCCGCCATTTCCTGAATCGTGGCTGTCATCACCATTTCTACTGTTTCTGTTTGTTTCATGTTCTGCCAATGCATCGGTAACTCCTTGGGTTATAATTGCTTAAAAGCCACATCAGTCATAGGGGTGGTGGTTTTCTTTAGCGGCATTTTCTTCAAAATCACAAGAAGATATAATACACGTTAGATTTCATACAATCATAAACGCGACATGACATATGCATAATAAATAAAATGAGATCACAACACACAGTGGGATATTCAACCGAAGTTAGATCAACAATGACATAAATAAATTGACATTCATACATAACAATATCGATGATCATACATGATAGCTTTTTTTAGTTACAAAATGACCAGTACAAATGGGATACAAAATGAAAATACGGTCCTAAAGCCTTGCTAGTTGGGAATTACCCATAATACTAGTATGTTATACAAAATAGCTAAATGATGAAACAAGATCCTTACAGCCTACTAGCCGGGAGTTACCCATAAAACTTAACAGGCTATACATGATAGCTAACAATGATACAATACTAACAACTACTGCCAGTGTTCTCTAAATCATCTGGGCATGCTCGGTCTCTAGCCTCTAATGCATGAATGCGTCTAAAAGCACTAGTCACAATATCACCTGTATGCTGTCTCTGCCACTCTATCTTGTTATGCTAAGTCTGTAGTGTCCTAACCTGAGCCTCTAGTATCTTGATACTAGCCTTCAGAGTTGTGCTCCAATCCTCTGAACGGGACCATGCCTGTCAGGCAATAACAGCCTCTCGCTTATAAGAAGAAACCATAGTGCGAAAGTATCGCCTCTCTCTCATCAGGAAGGAGTTCTGAGCTCTCAGCAAAGCTCTGTCATCCTAAGCGTCTTCACAACGCACATAGAGCTCATGAACATCCTGCCCCTCAGTAGTAGCAAGATCTGTCACCCTCTCGTTGACCTCCTCCATGGTGCTCATCACTCTACTCTCAGAAGCTCGGATACTAGCATCCATGGTATTAATAAATATATAGTCAACTCTACGAGCTAAAGTATGTCCGGTCTGCCTAGCGGCAACAGCTGTCGAGCTCTCTCTGACCTCAAACCTAGAATCGGGAGCAGTGAGACATAACCTCTTCCGAAACGGCATATTCGTCTCGGGAATATCACTTTTACGATCAGCAGATGGTAATAACAAAGGTGGTGATGGTACAGGTGGTGGTGATGTAGCTCTCGACTGAATCAAGGTTGTTATGTAGCCTAATGGTGCATCAGCATAGGTAGGGCTAGTATGGGTAGGTGGTAATGGTAGTGGTAATGGTGGAGATGATATCTGTGGGAGTAGAGATGACCAAGGTGATAATGGAGATGGTGGTGGTGATGGAGGTGTAGGTGCAAAAGCAAACTCAACAATGAGTGCCTCAGTAGATGCTGGTCATGGATTTACTAGGTATCATTAGTCTGAGTGTAGGTGGTGGTCTGTTGCATTACTCGTCGGTCTCAAACGGTTTTATCTCCTCAGCTGAGGGAACAGGGTCAATAGCAGGGAGCACAACAGAGTCAGCCGGAGCTAGATGCTTATCCTCCTCATCCTCGTCCTCCTCATCATTATCATCCTCTGAGGATTCCTCCTCCTCCTCATCATCTCTCTTATCAGTAGGATAATCAATAGGATCCTCCCTGGATCCGAGTCAACAACATAGCCCGGTGATAGGGCTGTAGGTGAAGCATCAGCAGGTAGAGCCTGATCCTCAATAGGTACCTCATCATCAGACGGTACTAAGTACTCTGAGTACTCAGGACCAGGTACACAGTCAGGTGATGATGGGTGCTCGGGACCAGGCACATAGTCCGGTGATGGTGGTGCCTGCTCCGGAGACTGCGGTGCAACCTCTGGTGACTGTGGCTCAACATCAGATACCCACTGAAATCTCCATGTCTTAGAATCAGAATATACAGACGTGTAGGTGACCATGGATGATGACATGACTGCTCTAACAATATAATTAACTTATATAAGTATATTATATAAGACAGTGTAGTATATACGTAATATAATATAAATACGTATATAGATCATGTAAGCAGTCATGTAAACAAATAGTGTATGTATGTCCGTGAAAAACATTTTTTTATGATGTAATGTTTGTGAAAACGGTTATAGTCCAAGTAAAAACATTTGACCTGATTCTCTATAACCTTGGCTCTGGATACCAATCTGTAACACCCCCAAATTGGGTCGCAGCGGAATAGGGCCCGGGAGTGTTACTTCATAATACAACAGCACAAGATATGAGAACGACCTCTATATGAGTCGTTTTAAAGGATACATTTGATTAACTGAAATGTTTGTTACAAAAGCTCCAAGCTTAAATTGTTCATCGATGTGAAAACATAAAGATTTTGATACATAACAAAATGTCCCAAAATGTAATGCAGTAAATCTTTAGTGCATTTTGACTTCAAAATGATGCTCCCAAATGTATCCATGTTGTGCACTTATTGACCTAAGAAAAGTATGCTTAAAAACGTTAACATAAAGTTGGTGAATTCACAGATTTATGTATGTATATAAAGTAGGACCGCAAGATTCAAAGTGTAATACATGTAACACATACACTATCTCAAAATGTAATTACGATTCTCTAAGCTCATGACACTGAAACTACAACATGTATGTCTGTAAATTAATGCCAATAATGTACCCGTGTAGATGTTCAACCCGCAACATCCAAAATGTTCCGACATGGTATACGTCCGTTAGTTCGGTACATCGAAACTAGTGAGCGCTACTCACCCGAACGGGGATGTCAATCCTAAATAGATCTATTTATAACCCTCGTGCTTACCTCCAGTAATTGACAGTTCATGATTCATGGGCATAGTGGGTTATCGCTAATTAGGCAAACTCGTAATTTTTTTAAAAGTGTACTTGTGTCCAAATGTAAAACAATGCATGTTTCTCACCCCAGAAGTTGTAAATCATAGTAATTGTATAAAATGAGGCTATGAACTTACCTCAGTGAATGAATTGATTATATAAATCAAGTAAGTGAATCGTCACGTAAAATCCGAATGCAACCTAATTAATTATAGGTCGTATGAGTATAATGTATTTGAAATAAATACAACATATAAATTATAGAGTTATATCACCACCTAAGAGTTTTTGTTTAAATTATAAATGTCGAAACAATATTTAAGTTACGCTTGATATTTAATGTCCAAGTATATGTATCCGTAAAATGTTATCTTTGTCCAATAATTGATTATTTGTTAATAACACTTGATTTAATGTTTTTATTATTTGTATAATATTATTATATAAATAGTTTAATCATTTTGTAAAATAATATTTATAAAGTTAAAAACATGTATAAATATTATATAAGTCATACTACATTGTTTTGCAAAGTTTTTATTAAAACGAACCAACACTATTCATGTTAGGTGAATAGTACACAAGAGTAAAATAGTGCATAGAATCTTTATAAAATAATATCTTTCTTGTTTTAACTCCGTTTTACTCGTTCTTTTTACCCACGGTTTTGTATTGAGAAAATCTATCAAAATATTATATTTATAATATTTGTAAAAATCTGTACGTTACCAGTAACAGTAACTGTTATTTATAAAATTACTTTTTATAAACTTAATTATCGATATCTTGTAAAAATCATAACTCGTTCGTTTTAATTCCGTTTTTAGTGGACTTTATATCCACGGTTTTCTATTGAGATGATCTATCATAATAAAATATTTACACAATTTATAAAATTTTGTACAATCACAGTTTTTATTAAATAACTTTTATAAAAATACTTTTTATATATTTAATTATCGTAATCTTGAAAAATTCATAAGTCCTTCGTTATAGCTTCGTTTTTCGAGTTCCTTATATGCATGGAATCCTCATAAAATATACTATTTGAATAAATTGTTTATAAACTGTCTAAAAATGCGTGTCAAAACAATTTATACAAACTGTTTGTGTGTGTGTGTGTGTGTGTGTATAATTTGATTTTATAAATTCTAACATGATATAAATATTACAAGTCCTCTAATTTGTTCAATACATCATCTTGTGTATAATTAAAGTCCTTTACATTATAGTCCTCCAATTTGCCTTTCATTTCATGGGTAAATCTCAAGAACATAAAAGAAATAAACTATGATTTCATGTAAACTAATTATAACAAGAAATAAACGACAACTAGTTTTTATAATTTA